>CM050163.1:539754538-539995909 GCA_027410445.1 Discoglossus pictus | reverse complement strand
AACCACATTCTGGATGTTCCCCCAAAAATAGCTCTCACCCAGGGGAACAACATATTAAAAAATGGCATGAATCAGACCAGGGGTTCAAAAGTTAGTAAAAGTATCTTTTACACATAACACACAGACATTTCACATATCCCCCATAGTTGGCCACACAATACACATAGAGGGAGAATAGGTGAGTCACAACTCCCTGAGGCTACCTGGCAACTTGGATACAATCAGACATTAATTAGATCATCCTTCTTTGTTCTTATCTGAGAATGAAAACACTTTATACAATAGACTTCCTTATCTGTAACAGGATTATCTCCCATGCCAAGGTCTGCACTAGTCTGGGCCAATATTCTGCAGAGCATAAACCAACATACATGCAGTATAATAGTAGGATCATATTTTAACCATAATAATCATAAAACAGGGTAAAACAGTGATGGGTTCTGTTACAATAAGTGTGAGGGGTGTTAGGGTTAGGGTGAGGGGTGTTAGGGATAAGTGTGAGGGGTGTTAGGTCTTAGGGATAAGTGTGAGAATGTTAGGGTTAGGTGTTAGGTTGATGGGTGTTATGGATAAGTGTGAGGGTTGTTAGGGTTAGGTTAAGGGGTGTTAGGGATAAGTGTGAGGGGTGTTAGGGTTAGGGTGGGGGGTGTTAGGGATAAGTGTGAGGGGTGTTAGGGTTAGGTGTTAGGGTGAGGGGTGTTAGGGATAAGTGTGAGGGCTGTTAGGGATAAGTGTGAGGGGTGTTAGGGTTAGGGTGAGGGGTGTTAGGGATAAGTGTGAGGGGTGTTAGGGTTAGGGTGAGGGGTGTTATGGATAAGTGTGAGGGGTGTTAGGGTTAGGGTAAGGGGTGTTAGGTATAAGTGTGAGGGGTGTTAGGGTTAGGGTAAGGGGTGTTAGGGATAAGTGTGAGGGGTGTTAGGGTGAGGGGTGTTAGGGATAAGTGTGAGGGGTGTTAGGGTTAGGTGTTAGGGTGAGGGGTGTTAGGGATAAGTGTGAGGGGTGTTAGGGTTAGGGTGAGGGGTGTTAGGTATAAGTGTGAGGGGTGTTAGGTCTTAGGGATAAGTGTGAGAATGTTAGGGTTAGGTGTTAGGTTGATGGGTGTTATGGATAAGTGTGAGGGGTGTTAGGGTTAGGGTAAGGGGTGTTAGGGATAAGTGTGAGGGGTGTTAGGGTTAGGGTGGGGGTGTTAGGGATAAGTGTGAGGGGTGTTAGGGTTAGGTGTTAGGGTGAGGGGTGTTAGGGATAAGTGTGACGGGTGTTAGGGTTAGGGTGAGGGGTGTTATGGATAAGTGTGAGGGGTGTTAGGGTTAGGGTAAGGGGTGTTAGGGATAAGTGTTAAGGGTGTTAGGGTTAGGGTAAGGGGTGTTAGGGATAAGTGTGAGGGGTGATAGGGTGAGGGGTGTTAGGGATAAGTGTGAGGGGTGTAAGGGTTAGGTGTTAGGGTGAGGGGTGTTGGAGATAAGTGTGAGAATGTTAGGGTTAGGTGTTAGGTTGATGGGGATTATGGATAAGTGTGAGGGGTGTTAGGGTTAGGGTAAGGGGTGTTAGGGATAAGTGTGAGGGGTGTTAGGGTTAGGGTGGGGGTGTTAGGGATAAGTGTGAGGGGTGTTAGGGTTAGGTGTTAGGGTGAGGGGTGTTGGAGATAAGTGTGAGGGGTGTTAGGGTGAGGTGTTAGGGTGAGGGGTGTTAGGGATAAGTGTAAGGGGTGTTAGGGTTAGGGTGAGGGGTGTTAGGGATAAGTGTAAGGGGTGTTAGGTCTTAGGGATAAGTGTGAGAATGTTAGGGTTAGGTGTTAGGTTGATGGGTGTTATGGATAAGTGTGAGGGGTGTTAGGGTTAGGGTAAGGGGTGTTAGGGATAAGTGTGAGGGGTGTTAGGGTTAGGGTGGGGGTGTTAGGGATAAGTGTGAGGGGTGTTAGGGTTAGGTGTTAGGGTGAGGGGTGTTAGGGATAAGTGTAAGGGGTGTTAGGGTTAGGGTGAGGGGTGTTATGGATAAGTGTGAGGGGTGTTAGGGTAAGGGGTGTTAGGGATAAGTGTGAGGGGTGTTAGGGTGAGGTGTTAGGGTGAGGGGTGTTAGGGATAAGTGTAAGGGGTGTTAGGGTTAGGGTGAGGGGTGTTAGGGATAAGTGTAAGGGGTGTTAGGTCTTAGGGATAAGTGTGAGAATGTTAGGGTTAGGTGTTAGGTTGATGGGTGTTATGGATAAGTGTGAGGGGTGTTAGGGTTAGGGTAAGGGGTGTTAGGGATAAGTGTGAGGTGTGTTAGGGTTAGGGTGGGGGGTGTTAGGGATAAGTGTGAGGGGTGTTAGGGTTAGGTGTTAGGGTGAGGGGTGTTAGGGATAAGTGTGAGGGGTGTTAGGGTTAGGGTGAGGGGTGTTATGGATAAGTGTAAGGGGTGTTAGGGTAAGGGGTGTTAGGGATAAGTGTGAGGGGTGTTAGGGTTAGAGTGAGGGGTGTTAGGGATAAGTGTAAGGGGTGTTAGGGTTAGGGTGAGGGGTGTTAGGGATAAGTGTAAGGGGTGTTAGGTCTTAGGGATAAGTGTGAGAATGTTAGGGTTAGGTGTTAGGTGAATGGGTGTTATGGATAAGTGTGAGGGGTGTTAGGGTTAGGGTAAGGGGTGTTAGGGATAAGTGTGAGGGGTGTTAGGGTTAGGGTGGGGGGTGTTAGGGATAAGTGTGAGGGGTGTTAGGGTTAGGTGTTAGGGTGAGGGGTGTTAGGGATAAGTGTGAGGGCTGTTAGGGTTAGGGTGAGGAGTGTTATGGATAAGTGTGAGGGGTGTTAGGGTTAGGGTAAGGGGAGTTAGGGATAAGTGTGAGGGGTGTTAGGGTTAGGGTAAGGGGTGTAAGGGATAAGTGTGAGGGTTGTTAGGGTGAGGGGTGTTAGGGATAAGTGTGAGGGGTGTTAGGGTTAGGTGTTAGGGTGAGGGGTGTTAGGGATAAGTGTAACGGATCTACTGGCACCCCGACCAGGTACCTCCATTGATGGATGCGTCCTAGGTTGCGTCGAGGCCTACAAGCACCGCACCGGACACCACACTACCACAGACTCCACAACCGCCGTAGCTTAAAGCTCCCAGGGAGTAGGCAGCGCATAGCAATCCCCAGTATGATATAGCAATCCCCTTCAAGAACGAGACAAGGCTACGTTTAGAAGGGTCAAGTAGTAGTCTTTAATGACAGGGGATCTCCTTTTATGCAATGGTGCCCTCTGAAGGGCTACACCCACATAATTAACAGCCAATTATATACATGGTTCAACCCCCACGTCTCCTCCCCTCAGATAACAGGTAACACAATTAAAACAGACACAATTTTAACCACATTCTGGATGTTCCCCCAAAAATAGCTCTCACCCAGGGGAACAACATATTAAAAAATGGCATGAATCAGACCAGGGGTTCAAAAGTTAGTAAAAGTATCTTTTACACATAACACACAGACATTTCACATATCCCCCATAGTTGGCCACACAATACACATAGAGGGAGAATAGGTGAGTCACAACTCCCTGAGGCTACCTGGCAACTTGGATACAATCAGACATTAATTAGATCATCCTTCTTTGTTCTTATCTGAGAATGAAAACACTTTATACAATAGACTTCCTTATCTGTAACAGGATTATCTCCCATGCCAAGGTCTCAACTAGTCTGGGCCAATATTCTGCAGAGCATAAACCAACATACATGCAGTATAATAGTAGGATCATATTTTAACCATAATAATCATAAAACAGGGTAAAACAGTGATGGGTTCCGTTACAATAAGTGTGAGGGGTGTTAGGGTTAGGGTGAGGGGTGTTAGGGATAAGTGTGAGGGGTGTTAGGTCTTAGGGATAAGTGTGAGAATGTTAGGGTTAGGTGTTAGGTTGATGGGTGTTATGGATAAGTGTGATGGTTGTTAGGGTTAGGTTAAGGGGTGTTAGGGATAAGTGTGAGGGGTGTTAGGGTTAGGGTGGGGGGTGTTAGGGATAAGTGTGAGGGGTGTTAGGGTTAGGTGTTAGGGTGAGGGGTGTTAGGGATAAGTGTGAGGGGTGTTAGGGATAAGTGTGAGGGGTGTTAGGGTTAGGTGTTAGGGTGAGGGGTGTTAGGGATAAGTGTGAGGGGTGTTAGGGTTAGGGTGAGGGGTGTTATGGATAAGTGTGAGGGGTGTTAGGGTTAGGGTAAGGGGTGTTAGGTATAAGTGTGAGGGGTGTTAGGGTTAGGGTAAGGGGTGTTAGGGATAAGTGTGAGGGGTGTTAGGGTGAGGGGTGTTAGGGATAAGTGTGAGGGGTGTTAGGGTTAGGTGTTAGGGTGAGGGGTGTTAGGGATAAGTGTGAGGGGTGTTAGGGTTAGGGTGAGGGGTGTTAGGGATAAGTGTGAGGGGTGTTAGGTCTTAGGGATAAGTGTGAGAATGTTAGGGTTAGGTGTTAGGTTGATGGGTGTTATGGATAAGTGTGAGGGGTGTTAGGGTTAGGGTAAGGGGTGTTAGGGATAAGTGTGAGGGGTGTTAGGGTTAGGGTGGGGGGTGTTAGGGATAAGTGTGAGGGGTGTTAGGGTTAGGTGTTAGGGTGAAGGGTGTTAGGGATAAGTGTGATGGGTGTTAGGGTTAGGGTGAGGGGTGTTATGGATAAGTGTGAGGGGTGTTAGGGTTAGGGTAAGGGGTGTTAGGGATAAGTGTGAGGGGTGTTAGGGTTAGGGTAAGGGGTGTTAGGGATAAGTGTGAGGGGTGTTAGGGTGAGGGGTGTTAGGGATAAGTGTGAGGGGTGTTAGGGTTAGGTGTTAGGGTGAGGGGTGTTGGAGATAAGTGTGAGGGGTGTTAGGGTGAGGGGTGTTAGGGATAAGTGTGAGGGGTGTTAGGTCTTAGGGATAAGTGTGAGAATGTTAGGGTTAGGTGTTAGGTTGATGGGTGTTATGGATAAGTGTGAGGGGTGTTAGGGTTAGGGTAAGGGGTGTTAGGGATAAGTGTGAGGGGTGTTAGGGTTAGGGTGAGTGGTTTTAGGGATAAGTGTGAGGGGTGTTAGAGTTAGGTGGTAGGGTGAGGGGTGTTAGGGATAAGTATGAGGGGTGTTAGGGTTAGGGTGAGGGGTGTTATGGATAAGTGTGAGGGGTGTTAGGGTTAGGGTAAGGGGTGTTAGGGATAAGTGTGAGGGGTGTTAGGGTTAGGGTGAGGGGTGTTAAGGATAAGTGTAAGGGGTTTTAGGGTGAGCCATGTTAGGAATCAGTGTGAGCGGTGTTAGGTCTTAGGGATAAGTGTGAGGGTTGTTAGGGTTAGGTGTTAGGTTGATGGGTGTTATGGATAAGTATGAGGGGTGTTAGGGTTAGGGTGAGGGGTGTTATGGATAAGTGTGAGGGGTGTTAGGGTTAGGGTAAGGGGTGTTAGGGATAAGTGTGAGGGTTGTTAGGGTTAGGGTGAGGGGTGTTATGGATAAGTGTGAGGGGTGTTAGGGTGAGGCATGTTAGGAATAAGTGTGAGGGGTGTTAGGTCTTAGGAATAAGTGTGAGGGGTGTTAGGGTTAGGTGTTAGGTTGATGGGTGTTATGGATAAGTGTGAGGAGTGTTAGGGTTGGGTGCTAAGGTGAGGGGAGGATGATGATAAGGGGGGGAAGAGACACAGGGGTGTCCTTGCAGCAGAGATCAAAAGAGTCCTTCAGGACTGTATTGCACACTGTGTACAGTAGCCTAGCTATGGTTTTCCCTATTGATGCAGTATCACCTACACGAGCCTCCTCTCAGTAAGACTGCAAGTTAGTTATGATTCCAAAATGGCTGCTGTCCATGAGGTAGAAGGCTCTGGAAGGGAGTGTATGCTGCTGATTGGCTGGAATGTGTCTGCTGACTGTGACATGCAGGGTCAAAGTTTGCTCAATGATAAAGTATAGGGGGCGGGTCGAATATCGCATATGTTCGCAGTTCGCCGCGAACGCGAACATGCTATGTTCGCCGGGAACAATCCACCGGCGAACTATTCGCGCAACATCTCTATCTCTAACCATTCCTTTAAGATTACACACTTCCTTCCTTCTTCCTTCTGATCTCCTATACCTGTTTCTCAGACTTAAACTGTATATCATCTCACCGTCCCTGCTCTCTTCCCCTCTTCTTTTGCTCCCATGAGCTCCTCTCCTTCCTCCAGTCACTATCTCCTCCCTCTTTAAAAGTCCATAAGCAGAAACATGTCTGTAAGTCCTACTCTCATCTCCTCTCTCTTTCATTGCTTATTTTACTGGTTGCTGGAGATATATCTTCTAACCCAGGTCCCTCACCCATTTCCAACTTTTATCAGCAACTCTCAGCCCGCAGGCCAATTAATACTCAATACCCTCATAACTTAATACCCATCACCTATCACAAATCTTCCACTTTGCCCTCCTCATGCTCCCTCTGGAAAGCTAGATCTATTTGCAACAAACTCACTTACACTCATGACCTATTTATTTCCAACTTCCTCAACCTTCAGACACTGTCTCACTGTCTCATATGGGGGCTTACGCTTCAGTCACACACCAAGACCTGGGAATAAGCATGGTGGCAGTGTGGGCATATTTTCTCCTGTTGCTCATTCAATTGCATTCCACTGGTTCTCTTCTTTCGAAGTTCACACTATCCGTCTCTTCTCACCCATCTCTTTGAGAGTTGCTGTCATCTATCGCCCGTTTGGACTAGCCTCTCAATTTCTGGATAATTTTGTCACCTGGCTCCCTCACTTCCAACATACCTTCACTTGTTCTTGGTAATTTCAACATTGCCATTGACACATCACCAGCAGCTGCAAAATTACTTGCGCTTACCTCTTCCCTTAG
This sequence comes from Discoglossus pictus, assembly GCA_027410445.1. Classification (NCBI taxonomy): domain Eukaryota; kingdom Metazoa; phylum Chordata; class Amphibia; order Anura; family Alytidae; genus Discoglossus; species Discoglossus pictus. The sequence continues at coordinate 539,989,133 of CM050163.1, read as the reverse complement.
CCTTTCTCAATGGACAGAATCCATATCCACTATGCTGGACACTCTGTTGACCTAATTTTCACCAATCACTGCAATCTCCAACCTTATCATTTTCACACTCCCTCTTTCTGATTACCAAACCCCGCCGGCTACCAAAACCCACACAAACATGCAGGCACTTTACTCACAAAAGCTTTCCAATTTACTACAGCTCCTTCTCAGTCCCCTTACTACTCTCACTTGCCCTGATATTGCTACCACACATTACAACTTGACTCTAACTTCCACCATTGACACTCTGGCCCCCGTAACCACAAGCAGAAATCCTCGCTCTCTATTACAACCATGGCACACTACACGAATATGCTACATCCACAGGTGCTCCCACACCGCTGAACAATTATGGAGGAAATCTCGCACCTCAGCTGATTTCCTCCACCACAAGTGTATTCTACTCACCTATCCTACGTCACAAGTGTATCCTATGCCCTCAATCTTGCCAAACAGCGCTACTTCTCCATATTAATATCAAATTTGGCCTCCAACCCCAAATGTTTATTCACCACGTTCAACACTCTCCTCTGCCCTTCCCCACCTCCTGTCCCTTCCTGTATCATGCCTAAAGACTTTGCTAGCCATTTTTAATAGTAAAAGTTGAAATATCCATAATGAACTCTCCTCTCAACGTGGCCATATCACACCCTACCCTCAACAAACCAAATAGCATCCTGCCTTCACCCTTCCCCAAACCATATCCATTATGAACTCCTTTGACCCTGTAACTGAGGATGAGGTTTCTAGTCTTCTGTATATATATAGGCTTGGCTTCGCAAACAAAGATTTAAGAGGGGTGTCCACATCTACGGGCTCTCTGGTGGCTGAGGAGGCCAATGCAGCACAGGCAGACTCGACCGCAGTGGTTACATAGGAAAGCTTGTTTTGGGTTGGGTGCTGCAGTGACACCATTTATTCCACGTCTCATTTTGTCCTCAAGACCAGCCCTGCGTGTGGTCTCGAAATTGGAGACATCCTGGTGAATGGTACTTCTCCATGCCTTTCGGTCTGAAGCTAAAGCGGACCATCATGATCAATATGACAGGCATCAAGGGACTGTTTCAGTGAGTCCTTGTACAATACCTCTGCTTTTTCCCTCCTATGTCACGATTGCCAGTGGTGAGCTCACCATATAGCACAATCTTTGGAAGCCGATCACCCTCCATCCTAGAGGTGTGTCCTGCCCAGAACAACTGCTTCTTTAACAGTATGGCCTCAATGCCAGTGACTCCTGTCTGTTCTATGACTTCAGTGTTGGGAACGTGGTCATTCCAGTGAATGTTGAGATTGGTGTGGAGGCAGCGTTGATGAAAACGCTTAAGAATTCGTAGATGATGGCGGTAGGTAACCCACGACTTGGAGCCGTACAGTACGGTGGTCAACACAACAGGTCTGTTGACGTGTTGACCTTTGTGCACTTGTTCGGATGCTTGTTGTTCCAAATCCTTTTATATAACTTGCCGAATGCACCATTTGCCTTTGCCAGTCTGTTGTTAATTTCCTTGTGAACCTTTGCATCCAAGGAGATGATACAACCCAGGTAGGTAAACTGTTGGACTGTTTTTAACTTGGACTCGGCAATAGTTATGCAAGGAAGACAGTAATCTTCCTGAGGTGCGGGCTGGTGGAGAACTTCAGTCTTCTTCAAACTGACTTCTAGACTGAAGGGGTTGGCAGCCTCTGCGAAGCAAGATATCATTTATTGCAGAGCTGTCGCTGTATGGGAAACAAGGGCAGCATTGTTGGCGAAGAGTAGCTCTCAAACAAGTCGTTCCACTTTCTTGCTGTGGACCTTTAGTCGACTCACGTGTGTGCGAAATCGGATGTAGATCAAGGTCTGTTGTGGCCCTTTGCAGCATCATACTGAAGAATAGCGTAAATAGGGTGGGTGCAAGGACACAGCCCTGCTTCACGCCGTTGCTTATTGGGAATGGCTCAGATAGGTCGTTCTTGTGCCTAACTTGGCCACGCTGGTCTTCATGTAGCTGGATGATCATGTTGTCTTACAGCTTGTCCACGTGATCCTATTGCATTACAGCTGATGCCTCCTGTCTCTACCACACTTATCCGAACTCTGACACATCTATTCAACCTTTCTCTAAACACTGTTAAGTTTCCATCATCTTTAAAACATGCCATAATTACACCATTCTTAAGAGACCTTCATTTGATCCAGCTTCTTCATCTATCGCCCTATCTTTCTACTTCCCCTGGTTTCTAAACTGCTTGAGTGTGTCGTCTATAATCGCCTTGCCCGATTTATTTCCCCCAATTCCCTCCTTGACCCATTCTAATCTGGTTTCCGTCCCCAAAGAGATAGTTCTCACAAAAGTTACTAATGACTTGTTTACCTCCAAGTCAAATCGTAATTTCTCTACCCTAATTCTCCTGAATCTTTCTGCTGCCTTTGACACAGTTGATCACTCTCTTCTTATACAAACTCTCCGCTCTCTTGGCATCCGTGACACTGCTTTTTCTTGGTTCACATATTATCCAGAAAATCGAACATTTAGTGCCTCCTTCTCTGGCTCCTCTTCTGTGCCTCACCTTCTGACTGTGGGAATGTCCCAAGCTTCAGTCCTAGGCCCCTTCCTTTTCTCCATATCATCTATATGCAGACGACACTCAAATCTACCTCTCGGCACCTGTACTATCCCCCTCTCTGCTAGCTCAAGTGGCCAACTGTAAAAGTAAGCAGAACACAAGCACCACCTCACCCTAAAGATAATAAGTAAGTAAAGCAACAGGAAAAAAAAAACAAGTAAGTGGGCAGAGTCTGTGTCAGTGGGAAGGGCCTATATAATTTCATTGGTTTGTATTTATAGGGGTCAACCTGGAGTGAAGAGGACGGGTCTATACTACTGGGTGGAGTCTATGTAAGGGGAGGGGCCAGGTCTCTGTCTTCCACCCCACCAACTTGGAAGGTCACCAGCCACCACTGATGATGGACTGTATATCTTATTATAACCTGCCTGGTGTGATTATCTAGCTGTGTAAAGGAAATTCAAATAGTAGAAGTGAGTAAGTGAAATAATGTTTTAATAAGTAATTTAAACCTTCCTTAAAGGGACACTATTTGTTCAAGTTTCCCCATTAGTCTAAACAACTTTTCAGTTTATTCTGATAAAAAAAAAAAAAAATTGTGATAAAATCTACTTTTTTTATTCCCAGTACATTAAAATGTGTTTGATTTTTACTACTAAAAGATACAGACCAAGCACAAACTGTTTCTTATATTTTGTTAATGGGAGATGATTGCCAAAAACTACCTATAAGCACCTGAGGCTTTGCACCCAATGTCTTCAGTGCAGTTGCCTGCACATTGAGATTATTTTTGTAAAAGCAACTGCACTGCAAATAATGAGCCCAATGCTTCAGAGGCTTATCAGCAATTAATAGCAATTACTTCCATTACAAAATTTGTGGAGGATCAGAAGGACTGACTGACAGATCAAAATAACAAACGTCAGTGTAACTTTATTGTAAGAAAATAAAATGAATTGATAAAGTACTTGTTACTACCAATAGTTTTCAGTTATGACGTACTTCACCATGTCACTTTAAATGCAGTCCTGTGTCTTATCTACTTCACTCTTTTCTTTCTCGTTTGTGTCCTGCTGCTCTTTATTATGGTCAGGTGGGTCAACGTTAGGGGGCTTCTTTAGAGGGGCCCTCACTACACATCCAAAGAAAATATAATACAAAAAAATATATATTTTGACAGCACTGGGGCCCACGCAAATTGGTGGTAGCTCCGCCTCTGGATACAGAGAATTTCTTGACATGTTTTCCTCCATATGCTTTTTTAATACTTTTCATTTGGGAATTGATGGTAGCTTGTTCACTTACTAAAGGGAAAATAATTTTGAGCCATTTCTGTTTCATATAAGGTAATTCAATGACATGTATCCTCATTATAGTTGTTATATAAAATATACACCTTACTTACTTCTAACAGGTTGGCTACTTCTGGAACCTCCCCCTTTCTTCCTGTTCTCTTTTATGTAGGGTGCCATGTGCACATCCAGAGGGGAGAGGCTGGTGTAGGCAGATACATAGCATGTTACTGTTTGCAGAAATATGAGACACTGGTAGTGTTAAGCTCCTCCTCTGAGGGTGTGGCCTTAGGTCACAGCTGTGCAACATGACATCCTAAATGAAAGATTAAGGAAGTCAGGGGTAGAAACCATTGCTTTTGGGTCTTCTTAGAATTAAGTGAAGTATACATTTGATATGACTATAGAATACAATTAATTAAACCACCTTGTTAAAACAGTTATATAAAACAAACAAAAAATCCTAGTGTCTTTTTATCTATCTATTTTCTGTTATTATCTTTATTGGCCTAATGGTGGCAGCAGATAACAATTCTATAATAACACAGAAAGTTATTCAGTGAGTGTTTCTAGATATAATTGCTCTGCTGGTATATAACTCCATTTGTATCAATTAGAGGCCTGCTGTAGTTTGGGAAAAACTTGACATATTTGTCATATTTGTGTGGTATGTGCAAACTAACAACAGTAGCAGTTATGTAAGTCATGAGCAAGATTTTTTTTAGAATAAATCTTGAATTTAGGAGACTTTGCTTGTGTCATATGGACTTACATCTTATACTGCTATCCTGCCTGTAGCCTGAGGTGGGGCTTTACCACTGTTAATTGCTATTCTACATAGTTCTGTTGTCAAATAGCTATTCATAGTGGCAGACTAACTTCTGGATTACCGAGATTGATATAACACGGAAATTAAGCGTAAAAAAAAAAATTTTGATTGCGAATTTGAGACTGTTGTGCAATTAATTCTAATGTCTTTCCAACGTAAAGTAAAATGTCATCTGCAAATGCAGATCACTTAATTTCCTTTGGTCTGGACCAGCACCAGATACCGAACTAATAAGTGAAGACCTATATCAGAAAGGTTTATTAGAAAATAACTTAAGTGTGTACAGTCCTTAATTGTTATCATAACTGGTGGTTGTAGTTTGTAGTCTGGAAAAATAATGACAAAGTTGGGTCAAAAACCATAAGCTCAAAGTGAGCAAGTACTTCTTTAAATAAAGTGTGGTAAATAACTGTGAACGGCTTCCAGTGAAAATGGCAGAAGAAAACACAGTAAATGAATTCAAATATGCCTAGGGTAAACATATAGCCATTTTATTAAAAGTATCTTTTTAACTATCCAGTTCCAGGATCTTAGCCCATTAAAGTACAGACGTCTTGGCTCCTGCCACTCCATTGTATTGTAATCTGCTTTATCCAATTGTTTGCCAGATAAGCTAAGTACATCTCTGATGTGCTAGACAGGATGTGTATTAGAAGGTTGCCATATTGCTCTCAGGTGACAGCTATCAAGGTATAGTTAGACCCCATGTGCAGTTTATCTCCTGTGTTTGTCTGCCACTCCCTGTAATTGTTGTGCTGTGTACACCTGTTTGTATCTTTCCCCTATAAATATTGTTTAACTTTTCAAAATTAGTTCACTTCTGGAGACTGAAAGAAATTGTGTGTCTCTTATTTTGCTCCTGTTCTCCTGGATGGCTGCAGGGAGGTCCTGGGAGACTCTGTAGGATCCTGCTGGAGTAGGTTTGACTGTAACAAGTCGTATGAAGCCCCCTAAAAAGAAGCAGATCTGGAGTGTCTTGGTAGTCTAGAAGTGCTGATTTCTGATGCAAGGACCCTGGCCAATACAGAAGCCAAATATCAGGGTGCCGGTGCTGAGATTTCCAAGAACCACGCGGTCCTTGTGGGTAGTTAACCTGTAGTCTATAGCAGGTGGCCCTGGCCTTGTATAGCCCCTACCCTCGGATCGTCACAGGTTAGATTAGATTATATGGGGCTTTCTACTTCTTATCTGCCATTAGATGTATGCTCAAAGACTTGGAGAATGTAGTGCCAATAGGACTACTTTTCTGCATGTATAAATTGAACATCATGTTTATAATGCTTTCCAAATCTTTATGAATGAATATGTCCGAGTGCCTGTCTGGTAAAACCCAAGTTGTTCCGCAATGAAGGATGACCAGACCATTTTAACATGATTTACCACAACTTTGTAAACAATTATGAAACAATGTTAAAGGATCAAACTGGATTAGGAAAACAACATTAGCAGCTCTGTAAGCTTACATAGAGTTCAATGGTGGTCCAGTGGTTAGGACTCTGTGCTTCCTCCTTTATCGACCTTGGTTTGATTCCAAGTCAGAGGCCACACCACCCTGAAAGCGGGCAGGGTTGGGCCTGATTAGTTTTGGGATGGGAGACCACCTATGAATACCAGGAGCTGTATGCTGTGGCCCACTGAAGAAGGAACTTGCAACGTACTCCAGTATCTCTGCCATGAATAGCAAGTGGATCAGCATGACCATGGACAAAAAGATGTTTTGGTGTGTTACAGTCCATGAGGTCACTGAGAGTAGGAACGACACAAAAAAAGCATGAAAGCATTTTTAGAGAAAATTGTTCTTTTAGCAGACTGTGCTAATATGACATTAACACTTCCCTTTCAAGATTTGAATTGGAATGAGCAGGGATAAATTAGTGGGACCAGTTCTCAGCAGGAAGTGTGGAAGACATAAATCAGAAATCTTTCCAACACTAGCAATGTGTATTAAAATTAGGTTTATGCTCATGACTTACAAAGCAGCTAATGTTTTTAGTTATACATTTTACAAAAATTTTCACTTTTCCCCCAACTAAAGTAGTCCCTTAAACAATGGTATAGGCCAGAATGAAAATGTTACAAGAGTAAGGTATTTTGGTTGGATGTTAGCAGGACCTGGTGCCTTCTTGGTTAGTCAGTTGGTTAATTACTTTGATGGTTTTCTTTATGGAGATTGAAGCCACCAACGTGTTATCTTGTTGGAGCGATTAAGTGTTTGGATTGATTTTGTCATGCTCTGTCTTTATCAGCAGTGTCAAGCATCTTGTAGTATTTGGAAAACTGGGAGTTACTAGAGATTAAATGGCTCAATATCTGTTTGCTTTAGATAAATCTGGATAACAATGAGCCTAGTTTATAAGTAGCAGTGACATGTTAATGTAGCATCATACCATAGTTACTAAGTCCATGAAATCCAACCTTTTTAGATTTCCTCTGATCCTTGCAGTTGGGGAATTGATAATTATTAGTTGATCCAGAAGAAGGTGAACAAAAATACTAATTGAAACATTGAAAATTGTCTCATAAAGGGAATAAATCCTTCCTGGCCTCAACAATCTGGAAATCAGATTACTCCCATGATCACTACCTCTCTATCACAACTCTGTATGCCTTTTTATCCAAACATACATCCAATCCCTTTTTTAAAATTATCTATAACATTTGCTGACTGCCATTACTGTCAAGAACCCTTTTCTTTCCATAAGGTCAAAACAGAGCCCTCCATTTTCTACTGTTGTTAATATTTGTATAATGTTGTATATTTCCTTTTTCTCAACTCCTGTACAGCGCTACGGAATATGTTGGCGCGTTACAAATAAAAGATAATAATAATAATACGGTACAATCTTTTTTCTTCTAACCTCAAGAAATGTTCTCGTGTCAGTTGAAAACATATTGATATAGAAAGTTCCCTTGACAAAGCCTTGTATTGACCCTGGATATATTTATATAAGGTAATCATATCCTGTCTTAAGTGCCCTTTTTCTATAGAAAATAAGTTTAATTTGGTTATTCTTTCTTCAAAGGTTAGTTCGTCTATTCCCATTATTAGTTTTGTTGCTCTTCGCCGTACCTTTGCTCTATATCATGCTTTTTTTTGTAGTGGTGCCCAAAATTGTGCTCCATATTCCAAATGAGGGTGTGCTAGGGATTTGTATAGTAGAATAATTAAATTTGCTTTACTTCCTTCCATACCCATTTTAATAAATGCTAACATTTTACTTGCCTTTACCTGCCCTTTAAATCTCTGATATGTTAGATTTGCTCCATTTAGATTATTATTTGCATGCTTATTTTCCTTCCCAAATGCATAACTTTACATTTATTTGTATTAAATCTCATCTGCTATTTAGCAGCCCAATCTTCTATTTTTATAAGCCCATTTGCAGCAAAAGTACATCATTTTCTGATTTAATTGCCTTGCACAACTTAGTGTCATCAGCAAAAGTGGAGATAATACTTTTCAGTCCTACTTCTAAATCATTAATAAATATGTTAAAATGAGAGGACCTAATACTGAACACTGTGGAACCCCACTTACCACATTAGCACAATCAGAGTATGCTCACTTTATAACAACCCTTTGCTTCCTGTCTTTTAGCCATTTCCTCCCTTGGTAAAATCCCAAAAGACTACTGAGTTGCCTTGGTCCAAGTTCCTCCTTCATAGAAAGTAAATAGATTTAGATTCCTCATAATCCATGTTGACTCTAACCTATTATCTTATTTACATGGACATATTCCTCTATACTTTTAGAAAGATCTTCCCCACTACAGAAGTGAGGCTTACAGGTTTATAGTTCCTGGATTTGCTCTAACTTTAATAATGGAATCACATCTGCTTCTCTTTAGTCATCTGGTACCAAGCCTGTGATGAGTGAGTTGGATATATTCCAGTAGGACCTGGGGCTTTCTTAATTATTTTTTCAACTTCTTTTGGATATCTTCTTGTGTTAACCAATATTTATGGTGAAGATAGTGTAGTCCCATTTTGTAGCAGTATCCTAAATGTTGGCACCTTCCTTGTGTATGCAGAAGAAAAGAATGGTCACGGTTTATTATTGTACCTGTTTCATATTTCAAGATTAAATAATTTATTTCCTAGCCTTCTTCCCATTAATATATTAAAAAAAGAAAAAAAAACAGTTTTGGGTTAGTCTTACTCTCCTTTGCAATCAACTTTTTATTGTCTATTTTAGCCAATCTAATAGCTTTTTTTGCAAGACTTGTTATACTCCTTTTTCACACAAAAGCTGTATCTGTTCCCTCTATCTTTAATAATAAAACTACTGTATATACTCCAGTATAAGCCGAGTTTTTCAGCCCTTTTTTTTATGCTGAAAAACCCCCCCTCGCCTTATACTCGAGTCACCCTGCTCCTGCTGCTCTCTCCCTCCCCTGTGTCTCTTTCCCCGCTGTGTCTCTTTCCCCGCTGTGTCTCCCCCCCGTGTCTCTTCCCCTCCCCTCTCCTGTGTCTCTTTCCCCCCCTCTCCCTCGTGTCTCTTTCCTTCCTCCTCCCTTATCATCCTCCTCATCACTTTACCCCTCACTAATTACCTCCCCCTCTCCCTTTCCCCTCTCTTACCTTCCATCAGCTGCTCCTCTGAGCGTCTTCCGGCTGTGTCGGGACCCGGCATATGCTAATGACGTGATGTCACAAGCGCATCACGTCATTAGCATATGCCAAGTCTCGACACAGCTGGAAGACGAACGGAGGAGCAGCTGATGCAAGGTAAGAGAGGGGAAAGGGAGAGGTAATTAGAGAGGGGTAAAGTGATGAGAAGGGAGGATGAGGAGGGGGTTGAGGAGCGAGGATGAGGAGGGGGGTTGAGGATGAGAAGGTAGGATGAGAAGGGAGGATGGGGAGGGGGGTTGAGGAGGGGGGATGAGGAGGGAGGATGAAGAGGGAGGATGAGGAGAGGGGTTGAGGATGAGAATGGAGGATGAGGAGGGGGTTGAGGAGGGAGGATGAGGAGGATGATAAGGGAGAGGGAGGGAAAGAGACACAAGGGAGAGTGGGAAAGAGACACAGGGGAGGGAGAGGGGGAAAGAGAAACTGGGGAATGAGGGAGGGAGAAGAGACACAGGGGAGGGAGAGGGGGAGAGATACAGGAAGGGAGAGAGGGGGAAGAGACACAGGGGAGGAAGGAGGGGGAAGAGACACAGGGAAGAGAGAGGGGGAAGAGACACAGGGGAGAGAAAGGGGGGCACAAGAAAGGGGCACAGAGGGCATACAAGAGGGGGACACAGGGGGCACAAGAGGGACACAGGGGGCAGCACATTTCCCACCCTCGGCTTATACTTGAGTCACTACGTTTTTCCAGTATTTTGTGGTAAAATAGGTGCCTGGGCTTATACTCTGGTCGGCTTATACTCGAGTATATACGGTACCTGCATTTTACTCCATATCATGGTCTTTAAATCATTGTTAAGCCACATGGGTTGTGATATACCTATTTTATTTTAATTTTTACATGGTTTGTGTTGAAATGTATGCTCCCCTTTACTGAAATGCTGGTCTCATTCATTCATTTAATTTATGTTAAGGTTGTTAAAAACTGCCATTATTGGAACTTCACCATGTTTAGCTGCAGTTCCAGTCTGTAGCAATAATTGCAGTTCCTCACTCTCACTTATAGTTTGTGATGTAGAACATGTTCCTACCAATATTTTTTTTAATTGTTCCTCCTGTTTATATTTCTACCCATAAGGCTTCAACATTATCGTTAATTTCACCATAAATATATTCTGTTAATATAAACTTTGAATCAGGTTTAACATAAAGACATACTCCTCCTCCTTCTACCATTGCCTCTATCGTTTATAGCCATCCAAATAAACAGACCAGTCACGGCAATCATCCCACCATGTTTTATTAATCATATTTCTCATTTACTGTTAATAATTCTAGCTCTCACATTTTCAATTTAGATTGCTCTGTCTATGCAGGTTTAAAGTGTCTGTAACTGTATTTCAGTTATTTACCATGAACTCCCTGTTGACTATACTAACTCTCCCCCTTCTCCTCCCTCATCCCTTACCCTCATTGCACATTTCTTCTGCAGCACTGACAGCTGCAGTTACAGGTGCCAGAGGGCGCTGTGAGTTTTCGGGTACCATCAAGATCCTCTGATGTGGCGCAACTTGACGGCCCCCCAGAACCTCCTCTCATAGCTCAAGGCCTGTCGACGCGCCTTATATGCTAAAATCAGCAGCGTCATCTGTCAGCCGTAGGCGGAACTGCAGCTGTCAGATTTTGCGATTGTTGAAGAGGGAAAGGACCGCTCTCTCCACTTTCTATGCCATTAATTCTACCTAGCCTTCCTCACCTAATAGTTTAAAAACTCCCTCAGCCTTTATACAATCCCTTTTCCCGGGACACATGCTTTTTTTTTCATTAAAGGGACCTTATCACCCCAACAGGAAGTTGATTTAATTTTAAAGAACATTAAAAACTGTCTATAAATTGTAATATTTGTTTTCTCTACAGTAAATAATTTCTAAAATATTATTAACTGATATTGCAGATCAGTATGCTAATGTGCTGCTCAGAGTGCTTGATAGAGGTCTAACTGCCAGATAACATTGCAGGTTGCCACCATAGAGATAGGCAAGCAAACTGTAATCTTAATTAGAGCATCAAAGCAGCGGCTCATTACTTATAAATACAGCAACAGCAACATAAAGTTTCCCAGGATTAATTTACTTTAGAAAAAAATATGAATCACAAAACATACACCCATTTTCTTATGGATGTACAATAACCAGAAAAAAAAGATTTTGGGGTGATAGGGCAATCTATCACTGTTATGTACAACAGCAAAGTCATCCCGGTGTTCTAAAACCCCCAAACCCTCCTTATAGCATTACTATTTTAGGCGCACATTAACATCCGTAAGCTCATTCTGCCTCTCTGGGCTAGCACGTGATACTGGTAAGTTTGCGAGTTTTAATCTTGTGAGGTGCTTTAGGTAAAGCACAGTGTATATCAGATTGAAAGCTCAATAACAGGGTCTTCCATTATTTTCATTGTGGGGTATTGTTTATACTTGTACCTAACCCCTGTATTGCGCTGCGGAATATGTTGGCGCGTTATAAATAAAGGATAATAATAATAATAATATCAGAACATACTACCTTGGAGGTCCTTGCCCTAAGCTTGTTTGTTAGATCTATAAAATCATTCTTTGGGACACTCCATCTTGTCCTTGGTACCAATATGTTCCAAGACTGCTGAGTCATTTGCAGCTCCTCCCAATCATTTCTTGACCCGATCACAACATGTCGAAGCTGAGCACCTCCTGTTCGATTGCTGGGACCTGGGTGACAAATCACCTTATTACCCATGAAAAGTGTTCATGAGAAAAAATTTGACAGGTTGCCATATTTTGAATTACTGAAATTAATTACGAAAGGTAGTCTATTTCTCCACTAGTTATCAGTTTTGAGTTATCAGGTTCAGAGAAAATCATATATTTATCTGACTTTGCTTATGTTATGGGAGAGTCCATCTTAGAATGCTAATCTGCCTGTAGCTTGAGGGGAAAGGTTATCCTTTAGGGGATTACATTTCCATAGGATCCTATTGTCAAGGGCAGTGGCGGAGCTAGGGAATCAAGGGCCCCAGTGTAAAAATATTTTTTTGGGACTCCCACCGGGTCAAAATATATTTATATATTATCAGTATATACAGTGTATATATATATATATATATATATATATATATATTATTTAGATTATAAATATATTAGTCCCCAGTACAAATATTTTTTTCTTATTGCAGGGCCCCCAGCCTATCCTTATTGGTCCCCCAGCCTATGCTCAAATACCCCCAGCCTATGCTCAAATACCCCAAGCCTATGCTCAAAGCCTCCCCCCCAGCCTATGCTTCATGTCGCCCCCAGCCTATGCTTCGTGGCCCCCAGCCTATGCTGAAATGCCCCCAGCCTATGCTCAAATACCCCAAGCCTATGCTCAAAGCCTCCCCCCAACCTATGCTTCATGTCGCCCCCAGCCTATGCTTCATGTCCCTCCCAGCCTATGCTTCATGTCCCTCCCAGCCTATGCTTCATGTCCCTCCCAGCCTATGCTTCATGTCCCCCTCAGCCTGTGCTTCATGGCCCCCCAGCATCATCAGCTCCCTCTCACTGCTTAGCTTGATCAGGGTGTTGCTTTCTCTTCTGCCATGTCACCCCGGTGTGCGCTTTTCTGCAGAGGCAGGGACTTCCTGAATGACATCAATTGTGTGCGATCTCATTCAGGAAGTCCCTGCCTCTGCAGAAAAACGCAGGCAAAGAAGACATGGAGGAAGAGAAATCAACTTTCTGATCAAGGTAAGCAGTAAGAGGGAGCCGATGAGTCTGGGGCCCCTCCACACAAGGGCACTGGTGCTTTGCACCACCTGCCCCGATGGTAGCTCCATCACTGGTCAAGGGTACTTTTCAACATAACTCAATGCAGATCTGATCTGAATCCCGTTACTCCCACTCAGTGGCGTAGCTACAGCATTTGCCACCCGGAACTGTCCCTGAGTATGCCTTTGGCGCTCATCGCGTGGCCCGAATGAGTGCCTCTAGGTTGATGTATTTGTTCTTATCATAGGCGCTTTTGCGCTTATTGTAAGCTCCGCAGTGATCTGGTTTTGTCACTTATTACAAGGCTCTCCCCTGGTGTAGTTTGTGTCCTATGAGCACCGTTGGCGCTCCTTGTGGGTGCAGGTTTTTTGAAAAGCCGTATTTGCTTTGTGGTATTTAGCGTCTTTAGGGGTCGTGTAGCCTTGTTTTCGTTTTTTTTGTCGGCCATTTTTTCTCTCGCTTCAGGGATTTTTGAGTGTCTAAACTTTGTAAATTTGACTGAAATTGAGGTTTAAGCAGTGTTGCAGAGGTCCTGGGCGTCCACCCTTGCTGTAGGTAAGGATTTTATTTTATTTTTGTCAGTATTTTTGTGTTTTTTAATGTTTGCCGCTGTGCGCGGGTTGTCCATTAAGGTCGTATTTTTGCGAGTCTGTAATGGATTTTTTCTAAATCCCTCGGTTTGTATTTTTTTGTGTAAGTCCGTAGATAGTCATTGGGTGTTTATTGTTTTTTTTCAAAGTCCTGCTTTGTGTGGGCGTTTGTAACAAATTTGTGAGGCTCGGTATCCACGTACAGCTGTTTCAAGCTTACCATCTATCATCCCAGCTTGTGTTGTGGACCTTACGAGTAGGTAGTTCACCACAACAATCATTTAATATATGGTGAGTAAAAGAGCGATAGAAGCCCTTCACCGTACAACAGTTTCCAGCTCAGTAACCGAGATAAACAGTTATTACACTGCATTCTGGGAAGCTGAGCAGGGGCATGCAAATGTGCCCACAAATACAGTATGTCCATGTAAATCACATATATAGTTGTCAGTGTGGGGAACGCTTTCCCCCTCTCCAATTTCTACATCCCTCTCCCTCCAATGACCTCCCTATCGCCTTTCCCCTCTCTTACTGTGATCCCATGAGCTCCTGTAGCTCTGTCCCCTGCAGTGCATCTCCTGGCTGTGTCCAACTGGCATATGCTAATGCGACATCACGTCATTAGCATATGCCGGTCGGACACAGCCAGAAGACTCGCTTCAGGAGCTCATCTTAACACATTAAGAGAGGGGAAAGGGGATAGGGAGGTCATTGGAGAGGGGGAAATGGAGGAGGATAAGGGGGTAGTAGAGAGGATGAGGGGAAAGAGGGAGGAGAAGGGGAAGGAGGATACGAGGAAAGGGAGGAGAAGTATAAGGGGGCGAGGGGAAAGAGGGGGGGAAGAGACACAGGGGAGGGAGAGGGTAGGAAGAGACACAGGTAAGGGAGAGGGGGAAAGAGACACAGGGTAGGGGGGAAGAGGCACAGGGGAGGGAGAGGGGTGAGAGACACAGGGGAGGGAGAGGGGGGAAAGAGACAGGGAGGGGAAGAGTCAAAGGGGAGGGAGAGGGGGGAAGAGACACAGGGGAGGGGGGAAGAGACACATGGGAGGGAGAAGAGACACATGGGAGGGAGAAGAGACACAGGGGAGGGAGAAGAGACACAGGGGAGGGAGAGGGGGGAAATACATGGGAGGGAGGTGGCAGAAACAAAGGGCAGGGAGAGGGGGGAAAAGAAGGCACAGGAGAGGGGAAAGGAGACACAAAGGAGGGAGAGAATGGGGATAGGAGACACAAGGGATGGAGAGGAGAGGATAAATGAGACACAAGGGAACAGACACGGGGAGGGAGGGGGGAAGAGACACAGGGGAGGGGGGAAGAGAAACAGGGGATGGAGAGGGGGAAAGACACAGGGGAGGGGGAAAGGAGACACAAGGGAGGGGAGGAGGGGGAAAAAGAGACACAAGGGAGGGAGACGAGGGGGATATGAGACACAAGGGAGGAAGTAGACAGGGGGAGAGACAAAGGCGCTCAGCGTGGGGCTCGCGATGATAATATGTACATATATACAGTGTCTTGCAAAAGTATTCACCCCCCTTGACTTCTTACCTATTTTGTTATATTACAGCCTTAAGTTCAATGTTTTGTTATTCTGAATTTTGTGTGATGGATCAGAACACAATAGTCTAAATTGGTGAAATGAAATGAGAAGAATATATACATAAAAGTATTTTTTAGAAGTAAAAAACAGATGTAGAAGTCAAAAACGTATGTATTCACTTCCTTTGTTATGAAGCCCATAAAAGCTCTGGTGCAACCAATTACCTTCAGAAGTCACTTAATTAGTCAAAGGATGTCCACCTGTGTGCAATCTAAGTGTCACATTATCTGTCATTACAAACGCACACCTTTTTTGAAAGGCCCCAAAGGCTGCAAAACCTAAGCAAAAGGCACCACTAGCCATACACTGACATGAAGACCAAGGAACTCTCCAAACAAGTAAGGGACAATGTTGTTGAGAAGTACAAGTCAGGGTTAGGTTATAAAAAAAATATTCAAATCTTTGATGATCCCTAGGAGCACCATCAAATCTATCATAACCAAATGGAAAGAATATGGCACAAAAGCAAACCTGCCAGGAGACGGACGCCCACCAAAACTCACGGACCGGGCTAGGAGGGCATTAATCAGAGATACAGCACAGAGACCTAAGGTAACCCTGGAGGAGCTGCAGAGTTCCACAGCAGAGACTGGAGTATCTGTACATACTGTAGGACGACAATAAGCTGCATGCTCCATAGAGTTGGGCTTTATGGCAGCGTGGCCAGAAGAAAGCCATTACTTTCAGCAAAAAACAAAATGACATGTTTTGAGTTTGCGAAAAGGCATGTGGGAGACTCCCAAAATGTATGGGGGAAGGTGCTCTGGTCTGATGAGACAAAAAATGTAACTTTTCGGCCATCAGAGAAAACGCTATGTCTGGCACAAACCCAACACATCACATTACCTAAAGAACACCATCCCCACAGTGAAACATGGTGGTGGCAGCATCATATAGTGGGGATGTTTTTCAGCAGCCGGGACTGGGAAACTGGTCAGCCTTGAGGGAAAGATGGATGGTGCTAAATACAGGGATATTCTTGAGCAAAACCTGTACCACTCTGTGCATGATTTGAGGCTAGGACAGAGGTTCACCTTCCAGCAGGACAATGACCCCAAACACACTGCTAAAGCAACACTTGAGTGGTTTAAGGGGAAACATGTAAATGTGTTGGAATGGCCTAGTCAAAGCCCAGACCTCAATCCAATAGAAAATCTGTGGTCAGACTTAAAGATTGCTGTTCACAAGCGCAAACCATCCAACTTGAAGGAGCCAGAGCACTTTTGCAAGGCTAAATGGGCAAAAAATCCCAGTGGTAAGATGTGGCAAGCTCGTAGAGACTTATCCAAAGCGACTTGGAGCTGTGATTGCCGCAAAAGTTAGCTCTACAAAGTATTGACTTTAGGGGGGTGAATAGTGATGCACATTGAATTGTTATGTTATTTTATCCTATTTGTTTATTGCTTCACAATAAAAAAAAAAACATCTTTAAAGTTGTGGGCATGTTCTGTAATTTAAATGATGCAAATCCTCAAACACTCCATGTTAATTCCAGGTTGTGAGGCAACAAAACACGAAAAATGCCAAGGGGGTGAATACTTTTGCAAGGCACTGTATATGTATGAGGAGTCCCAACATTGTTGTCTGTGCTGGGCCCTTTCTATTATACTGTATATATGCAACATTATGAACACAAAAGTAAAAAATATATAATACTAAATATATTCCTATATATATATATATAGGGAGTGAGAGAAGGGGGGAGAGTGAGAGAATGGGGAGAGAAGAAGAAAAGAGGGAGGAGGGGAAGGAGGAAATGTTACAGATAGTGAAGGGAGGAAGTGAGTGGATTGTGAGAGAGAGGAGGTAGGAAAGGTAAGGAGAGATGTGGAGGAGGAGAGATAAAGAGGAAGAAGGTTTTGGTTTCACTTTAGATATATTTCTGTGGTCATAATGTAGAATATATATATACTAGCAACTTGCCCATCAAAAATGACGGCAATAAAATTTGAAGCCATGGCAAAAAATGGCAAGTGTGCAGTGTAAATAGGCTGCGTGCGCGAGGCCAAACCGTTTGTTTAGGCGGTTAAAGCAACATTTTATAATCCTAATGTTATTAGTTGCAAGTTAGTGTTGTAAAATGCCGGCTTTTTTCTATGTGTTATAAGGCTCGCAAGCATTTCCCATCCTTCGTAATGGTATATTTTGTATCTCCTACGTTCCTGGCTAACTCGTACGTGCCTGACGGTGATTTACACGTTTTTGTCTCCTTTAGCCTCATTTTAAAAATTTTCGGCTGCCATTTTTTTCTCGCTTAGCTGATTTTCAAGTCCCGAAACTCCTTAAATGCAACTTAAATTGGCGTGCAACCTCACTCCCAGACGTCCTGGCAGTCCCCCCATGCTGTGTGTGATGTGTTTTTTATGTTGTATTTTTTTGTTGTTTTGGTTTTCGTGTTTTTTGATGTGCGCGGTTTGGTCGTCAACTTTGTAATTGTTGTTTCTAAAAGTCGGACGTCCCTGGTGGTGTTTTGCGCGCCTCTGGGTCGTGTAGCCTCGTTTTCATTTTTTCAGCCGCCATTTTTTTTTTTTTGCTTAGCCGATTTTCAAGTGCTGAAACTCCTTAAATTCATCTCTAATTTGCGTGCAACCTTGCTCCCAGATGACGCTTTCCCTAGGTTGTTTTTTGCAGAGACTGAGGCGCCGTAGAGCCTCCACCTCCGCAAATGGGAGAAGCCTTAAATAAAGTACTGTGGGGTTGCGGGTTACCATGGCAACAATTACAATGATATTTTTCGACATTAGCTTCTACAACTACTTCTACTAGGGCCTCAGCCAGTGACACTAGACCCATATCATTCAGATAGACAAAGCCACTTACCAACTGCCATTTTTCCCAGATCCTGAAGCAAACCTCTTTCCATGGGATTCCCTAGCACCAATACACGGAAACCCGCAGAGGAGACTACCTAACTGGTGGGATCCATTCATTGGCCGGTCCAACTGGTCTCTCCTCCTCACAAGCAATGTCTTAGAAGTATTATTGTTGTACTTATATTTACATCCATACAAGTTAAAACAGTTAAGATTAATATAAAGTAATAAATCAAATTATTATACATAGGACATAATGTATGTTCTCTCCATCTTATTACTGGCATACCTGCTCTCAATATTTACTTCATCTTCTCTTCTCTCTTTGCTTTTGAGTGTGTGTGTGTGTGTGGGGGGGGGGTAGAGGGAACAGGAAGATGGCAAGTATCTTTGTTAGATAATTAGATCTGATTGCATTTGACACCACACCCCTTCCACTTCATATGCCCACAAGCAGATATATTGCTCATGTGTAAGAGGAGTTGGTGGTCACGGAGCACAGTTTAGCTGGGCTTAGCATGGGGCTAGTGAGGAAGTTCAGTGGGGTAGCTGGGTTACTGTTATGAGGAGAAGCAGAGGGAACAGGAGGAGAAAGCGGGCCAGTTCTGAGTTGGCAAGTACCAACTGATTTGCCAGATTGAATTAAACTGTTGTTGATGCCCAGTCACGAATGCCAGATAGAGCTGTTCCCTCTAACAGGTGGGAGAAAAGTTCTACTGGAGGAGAGAGAGGGCAGATTAGGCAACAGACAGGTTTTGGTGGAAAGGTGTGATTAGGTGGAACAGGACTCTGTAACATAAAGTCTATATCGATCTTAAGGCACTTCAGTTTAAATATTTTATTTACAACCTACTGCAAATAAGCGTATTTTTATCTGTACTTCTAATTTTTTCAGTAAGTGGGACCTTTCTCCTGCCACTGGATGGAACACTGGTCATGTTGTCAGAATAGATAAGCTAATTTTCTTAGCAAACTGTATGTATACTAGCGACTTGCCCGTCAAAAATGACGGCAATAAATTGAAGCCTGGCAATGGTGTTTGTCACACACTGCGAGCCTCTCCCCCCTCTACTTTATTGGCCTCGCGATGAGCGCCTTCAGCGCTAATCACGGGCCTCGCAATGAGCGCCTTCGGCGCTCATTGCGAGCCTCTCTACCCCTCTACTTGACGGGAGGGGCTCATTGCGAACCTCCTCCCCCTCTACTTTACTGGCCTTGCGATAAGCTCCTTCAGCGCTCATCTCGGGCCTTGCAATGAGTGGCTTTGGAACTCATTGTGAGCCTCTCCCGCCCTCTACTTCCTCTCCCTTCCCTCTGTCTCTTCCCCCCCTCTCCCTCTCCTGTGTCTCTTCCCCCTCTCCCTCCCCTGTGTCTCTTTCCCCCTCTCCCTCCCCTGTGTCTCTTTCCCCCTCTCCCTCCCCTGTGTCTCTTTCCCCCCTCTCCCTTCCTTGTTTCTCCTTCCCCCTCCCCTGTGTCTCTTTCCCCCCTCTCCCTTCCTTGTTTCTCCTTCCCCCTCTCCTGTGTCTCTTCCCCCTCTCCCACTCCTGTGTCTTTCTCCCTCCCCTGTGTCTCTTCACCCCGTCTCCCTCCCCTGTGTCTCTGCCCCCCTCATCCCTCCCCTGTGTCTCTCCACCCCCTGACCCTCATCTCTTCCCCCCTCCACTGTGTCTCCTCCCCATGTCTATTCCTCCCCTCCTCTCCCGTTTCTCTTCCTCCCCTACTGTTTCTCTTCCTCCCTTCCTCTCCATCCCGTGTCTCTCTTCCCCCTCCTCTCCCTCCCCTGTGTTTCTCTTCCCCCTCCTCTTCTCGCTCCCCTGTGCCTCTCTTCCCCCTTCCCTGTGTCTCTCTTCCCCTCCCCTGTATCTCACTTCCCCTGTGTCTCTCTTCCCCTCCCCTGTATCTCACTTCCCCTGTCCCTCTCTTCCCCTCCCCTGTATCTCACTTCCCCTGTGTCTCTCTTCCCCCCCTCCTCTCGTGTCTCTATTCCCCTGTCCCTCTCTTCCCATCCCCTGTATCTCACTTCCTCTGTGTCTCTCTTCCCCCCTCCTCTTGTGTCTCTATTCCCCTGTCCCTCTCTTCCCCTCCCCTGTATCTCACTTCCCCTGTGTCTCTCTTCCCCCCTCCTCTCGTGTCTCTATTCCCCTGTCCCTCTCTTCCCCTCCCCTGTGTCTCTCTTCCCCCCCTCCTCTCGTGTCTCTATTCCCCTGTCCCTCTCTTCCCATCCCCTGTATCTCACTTCCCCTGTGTCTCTCTTCCCCCCCCTCCTCTCGTGTCTCTATTCCCCTGTCCCTCTCTTCCCATCCCCTGTATCTCACTTCCCCTGTGTCTCTCTTCCCCCTCCTCTTGTGTCTCTATTCCCCTGTCCCTCTCTTCCCATCCCCTGTGTCTCTCTTCCCCCTCTCCTCTCGTGTCTCTATTCCCCTGTCCCTCTCTTCCCCTCCCCTGTATCTCACTTCCCCTGTGTCTCTCTTCCCCCCTCCTCTTGTGTCTCTATTCCCCTGTCCCTTTCTTCCCCTCCCCTGTATCTCACTTCCCCTGTGTCTCTCTTCCCCCCCCTCCTCTCATGTCTCTATTCCCCTGTCCCTCTCTTCCCCTCCCCTGTATCTCACTTCCCCTGTGTCTCTCTTCCCCCCTCCTCTTGTGTCTCTATTCCCCTGTCCCTCTCTTCCCCTCCCCTGTATCTCACTTCCCCTGTGTCTCTCTTCCCCTCCTCCTCTCGTGTCTCTATTCCCCTGTCCCTCTCTTCCCCTCCCCTGTATCTCACTTCCCCTGTGTCTCTCTTCCCCTCCCCCTCCTCTCGTGTCTCTATTCCCCTGTCCCTCTCTTCCCATCCCCTGTATCTCACTTCCCCTGTGTCTCTCTCCCCCCCCTCCTCTCGTGTCTCTATTCCCCTGTCCCTCTCTTCCCCCCCTCCTCTCGTGTCTCTATTCCCCTGTCCCTCTCTTCCCATCCCCTGTATCTCACTTCCCCTGTGTCTCTCTTCCCCCCTCCTCTTGTGTCTCTATTCCCCTGTCCCTCTCTTCCCCTCCCCTGTATCTCACTTCCCCTGTGTCTCTCTTCCCCCCTCCTCTTGTGTCTCTATTCCCCTGTCCCTCTCTTCCCCTCCCCTGTATCTCACTTCCCCTGTGTCTCTCCTCCCCCCCTCCTCTCGTGTCTCTATTCCCCTGTCCCTCTCTGTCCCTCCCCTGTATCTCACTTCCCCTGTGTCTCTCTTCCCCCCTCCTCTCGTGTCTCTATTCCCCTGTCCCTCTCTTCCCCTCCCCTGTGTCTCTCTTCCCCCCTCCTCTCGTGTCTCTATTCCCCTGTTCCTCTCTTCCCCTCCCCTGTATCTCACTTCCCCTGTGTCTCTCTTCCCCTCCCCCTCCTCTCGTGTCTCTATTCCCCTGTCCCTTTCTTCCCCTCCCCTGTATCTCACTTCCCCTGTGTCTCTCTTCCCCCCCTCCTCTCATGTCTCTATTCCCCTGTCCCGCTCTTCCCCTCCCCTGTATCTCACTTCCCCTGTGTCTCTCTTCCCCCCTCCTCTTGTGTCTCTATTCCCCTCCCCTGTATCTCACTTCCCCTGTGTCTCTCTTCCCCCCTCCTCTTGTGTCTCTATTCCCCTGTCCCTCTCTTCCCCTCCCCTGTATCTCACTTCCCCTGTGTCTCTCTTCCCCCCCTCCTCTTGTGTCTCTATTCCCCTGTCCCTCTCTTCCCCTCCCCTGTATCTCACTTCCCCTGTGTCTCTCTTCCCCCCTCCTCTCGTGTCTCTATTCCCCCCCTCCTCTCCCTCATGTATCTATTCCCCCCCCTCCTCTCCCTCATGTATCTATTCCCCCCCCTCCTCTCCCTCATGTATCTATTCCCCTCCCTCCTCTCCCTCATGTATCTATTCCCCTGCTTCTCCCCTCCTTGGCCCCGTGTCTCTCACCCTCACCTCATTGCGGTTGATGCGTGCGCGCGCACGCTTATGTGACGTCTTCGCGTGCGCGCGCACGCTTGTCTGCCCGGCTACCCGCGTACGCGACGTCCTCGCGTGCGTGCGCGCGCGCGCGCGCGCACGCTTTGCCGGCTACCCGTGCACTCCTGCAGTAGGGGTGATGGGAGCAATGGTGAAACTGCGAGTTGTCGTCAGTTGCGGCCCTTCCTTTGCGAGGGCCGCAAAGCGTGACGACAACTCGCAGTTAGACAATTATAATATGTGATAATTAGGTATATCATTTCAAGTGGTGCTTTTTGAATAATTTCTCTTAATCCCAAATTATTAATAGAGGCTGGTGTTTTATTAGTAATAGTGGGTAGGCCTGAATGCATGTCATTTGTTGTGATGGGTGGGTTACTGGCGGGAGAAGTACACTGAAAGGGGCCTCTACATAGGAGGACTGGTTGTTTTAGTTTTTTACTCCTTTAGTCGTGTCTGATTCTCCATTAAACTATGGCCACAGCACTCCAGGCACATCTGTCAACCACTGGCTCTCTGAGCTCCATCAAGCTAATGCTCATTGCTTCATCTATCCATCTTCGTCCCTGTCGTCACCTTCTTTGTGTGCTTCAGTCTTTCCCAGCATCAGAGTCTTCTCTAGGGAATCTTGCCTCCTCACGATATGGGCAACATTTTTGAGCTTTCGTCTAATGATCAAACCTTTCTGTAATACTGACTGCTTCAATGTTCTTGCAGGCCTTCGTTTTTATTATTATATCATCCCTTTATTTAGATAAATAGGTATTTGAGAGGATGTTAGGGCTAGTGCAGTGTGTTTACTTTTAGCGGGTACCATTCTGTAGCGCTATGGAGACTGCTGAGATTCAGATCCGGAGTCTTCTACAGGTATATGTTAGACAGGCTACTAGCAGAGAGCTTTGGGCAAAATACCCTGAGTGCAAGTCAGTACATTTTGCAGAATTCTTTTTGTGGGAGTCATAGAATTGCTCTGCAAATTTCAAAACTCCTGTAGCTACAATTCAGCCTTACGGGAGCCCTCTGTCTGGTTAGTGTTAATTTTTGCAAGTGAGAGTCTAAGATTCAGTACATTTTTGAAGCCTAATGTGTTTGAATGAGGCTAGTGTGAAGACTAGTTGGACTAGTAGAGCGTGGTGATGGGTGGTATTTGTATTAGTCTTGTATTTGTGTTGGATGATGCTTATTTGTGTCAGGGTGGGGGTATTTGTATTGGTCCCTATAACCCAGCACACATTAGAGTTTATAGGTGGTAGGCAACGTAACATTATTTCCTTTCTCTAACAACACATTAATCGTTTTTGAGAGGGTGGCTAAGGCCATTTAATTCTTCTGAGTTTTCAATTCAATTCTTCTGGAGTTTCTTAGCACTAAACGACTTAAAGCCTTGATCCTCTGCATGGGTGGTCTTTTCTCTCATTGCTTACACAGTATTAACAATAAAACTGTAAATAATATGATGTCTATACCTTAAAGAAAGGGTTTGATAGAAGATGGCAAAATCCAGATAAAGCTAACAACCTTACTTTTTATCCTTTAAGCTGCAAGTAAATGCCAACAATTTAACACAATCAATTAATAACACTATACAATGTAATTCCTTACTAATACCGTTCTTATATGAACTAAAAGTCCCACAATTAGCATAAAAGACAGATTCATTGTTCAACTGCACAAGTGATTCTATTTCATTAAAGTTATTGCGCTAAGGCACATTATTGACTTCTCACAGTGGAGGATAATGCAATTGGCGCTCACAATCAAATACACATTATCCTAATTGATGACATTAATTCAGAAAAGACAGCACACCGGTGTTTTCAAATACACTCCATGGCCAAAGCTTACATGAAAAACAAGTTTGTTTTATCATAATTGGTTACATTTTAATCCAACAGTTGATTAATTTAATCACTTGAATTTGACAATAATTTCAGAGAAGAGACAGAATAAGATAGTTCATTGAATAGTTTTGTTCTTTAGGGTTTGTTTCCCCATTATGCATATGATGAAACGACTTCTCACTCATGAAAGTTTCTATATAATTTGATAACATAATTATTGCAATTAGTCTTTTAATTTGAATTTATGAGCATTTCCATTTTTCTCCCTCTTTTTAAATATCTAAATTAATTCCGAGGGAAATGCATGAGAACTTCTAAAACGGAAAACAAATGTATGCAATAAATCAAGAGATAAGGGAGACGACAGATACTACTGTGCAATTACGCTTAAAAATACAAAGATTATAAGCATTAACAAAAATTAAGCAAAACAGCCGTTTTGAGGCAAGAACTGTTGGAAAACTTTTCAACTTTCAATAAAATATTAATATAAAAATCAACCAACCTGCCCTTTAGGGATGAAAATATACATAAGTGGAGGCTTGAACAGGTGACTAAAAATTGAGCTTGAATATTTGTTTTTTTCTAAATGAATGTAATTTTCATTAGCTGATAATTAAAAGGAAATTATACTGACATTACAATTACTTCCAGTGACATAATTTATGAAGCTGTATAGCAAAACAATTTAGGAGTTCACATCACTGTTACGACTGTCAATTTTGCTTCCATAGAAACCAAGTATAAATAATATTCTCCGCGACTATGTAAATGGGGCCTTTATGTGCCACTAGACTCTAAAAGCTAATGCCATTGTACAAAACAATAATGTTCAACATTATTAGTTTTTTAATTATGTCAGTTAATTAGAATTGTTTCTGTTAATTGACCATGATTCATCTCCAGATGAAGAATTTAAGAATATAATTTTATTTTGTGACACAACATCGATAATAAAGCCAACGCTTATAAAATATAGAAAAAAAAATATACAAAACAAGCTTTCACAGTTAAACTGTTTGGATTTTAAGACGAGATTTCAACGACAATAGATTTTAAATAGTTATTTACCAGCACATCTTTACTTAAGAAATGGGAAATAGATAAATGGAATTATGGAAAGGTAATTTAAAAAGGAAACAACAATATTAACAATTCAGGTGCGTTTATTTATCATAAGTGTTTAAGTACAGATGGGTCATTGTAAAAAAAAACTCCTACCATGCTTGAGGTCCCCTACATTTGAACATTAGTGTACAGAGACTAACATGTTGCTTAGTGAAAATTAGTGAGGATCTTCCCAGGACTTTATTTCCAGTCTAGGGTTTCTTTCAGTGACCACTTTCTCTGCCCAGAAGGATTTTGTTGTAGAAGCCTTTAATTATAGTGAGGTACAAAAAGATTAGTATGCTAGGCTAACAGCAGCCTAGGCTAACCTTCTCCCCACCACCAGGACACTTGATCATGATGTGTGTGTTGTGTCCGACTCTCCTTGACCTCACAGAAGGCAACACACCATGCTGATCCACTTGGTATGATATACTGGAGTGGGTTGCCAGTCCATTCTTCAGTCAGTGGACCACAGCATACAGATCCTTGTATTCCTATGTGGTCTCCATTTGATCATGAAACTAAAGCCTTAAACATTAATATTCAAGCGTAAGTTTTAAAAGCTATTTTTTTAAATTCATTTGTAAACCATTCGTTTGAGCATTACAGTGAATCTTCAGTGTGGCCCGAGTAGGTTACTGCCTTCTTAGAGTCAATTAGAGTTATTACCTCAGTTACATCAATAACTAAACAATATTCACAACTAAAAGTAAATGAATTAGGGGCTAACTAGAAAAACCACTAGGGCCCTCATTCAATTCCAATTTGGCCAATTGAATAGGGCTCTAAATAAGCACATAACATATTTTTTTAAAGAAATTTTTAGTTAGTGAACATCTATCCAAAAGCAAGGTTTTCATGAACTAAAAACTTCTTTAAAGAAATATGCTATGTGCTTATTTAGAGCCCTATTCAATTGGCCAAATAGCAATAGAATGAGGTCCTAGGTGTCTCCACTTTCCAAAAACAGTTACTCAGTTTTTTTTTAAATTACAGTATTCCACCTGGGCTAATGCGGAGAGAGAATGAAATCTTGGTCTGTTGGAGACCCTTGTAGGACCGAGTTGCCCACCATTGATCTAGACACTGTTGAAAATTCTGGATTATCTATTAAATTGTAAGAATAATATTGTAGTGTGTGAATAAAGTAATTACTTCTGCAGTATTTCTTCTCTTTCGCTATTCCTGTAAATGCTCCCTCAGCCAAAGGTAAATGGCAAAACTCAGACATGACCTCTGAATTGGAAAGAGATTAACTGCTACTAGTACTACCTGTCCATACAGCACTTCTTCATATCTAAACTTCTTTAAACATATTTTCAATCATGTTATTTAATCAGTCTTTCTGACTCTCCGACCTAACTCTCTCTTCTTATCTTTGTGTAAGTCTAATCACAGAGTCTTTCGTCAATGAGGATGGCAATTGAGATGCTGGCCAGTGTTCTTAGCCTATCATGCAGCTGCCTTCAATTACTATGAGCATGTGTGAACCACAAGAGAGTAATTTAAAGGACCACTGTACAACAAAGACACACACACGCACATATATTTATTTATACAGTATCTCACAAAAGTGAGTACACCCCTCACATTTATTTTATTATATCTTTTCATGTGACAACACTGAAGACATGACACTCTGCTACAATATAAAGTAGTAAGTGTACAGCCTGTATAACAGTGTAAATTTGCTGTCCCCTCAAAATAACTCTGTGACAAGATCAGTCTCGTCACTGCGAATTGGAGGAGCCTGGTTGCCCAAATTCTTCCTTTTGACTACGGCCCATGTTGATTTTCCCCCTACAAAAACATGGAAGCCATGCTTCATTTGGTCAGAAAGGACTGTGATCTAACTTTTGAACCACTGGACCAATTTATATGATTTGGACATATGTTTGTATTTGGAGTATGCTGATTCCAAAAAAATGTTTTGTGAATGTGATGCATACTTTTAAAGTTATGAATAATGTGGAAAAATGTGTAGAAATGTGTTACAGATTCTGACCACCCCCATCTATGAGTGGGGAGTCACTAAGGCCAGATGGTTGAGAGCAAAGGTTATCTACATGCACAACAGGGGAGATAGCAGAACAAAGAGAGTTCCAGACATACAGGCTCCATAACCCCATGGGGCTTCTCAGCCTTCTTAGCAGGGGCACAGGATAGAGCAAAAGCCGTGCTTCCCCTCTGGTGGTCAGAAGCCAAATTACTCTATTAGCCACACCTAGTGGGCGGACCTGGGAGGAGTCTCATGTTTCCCACGGTGTGACACTATGTGATTGGCCAGAGGCCATTAGGGGCTGACCTCAGGTAGCCCCTCCCTCTACTGTGTATGTGAAAATGGTTTTTAATATGTCTTTGTAATTAATAAAGAAGAGAGTTCACTGCTGGACTCTCAAACACAGAGCTTATGTCTCGTACTTGGGGGGATTCGTGGGATGCTGTTACAGACTGACTGCCAGGAGTGTAAGCATCTTGAGGTGCTTTTCCTGTTCAGCTGCTAGCAGCTATTCGTGAGGTTCCAGTTCCAGGCTTGGAGCATATTCCCCTTGGATCCAGTTTGGGGAAATGGGTGTCTTGCAGTAGCTGTCCCTATATCACTGGACGGGCATATCGACTAAAACGGTCTTGGCGCCCCTTATATGTGTGTGGGGGTACCGTTACAAACTCAACACACAGCCATTAATGTCTAAAACGTTGGCAACAAAAGTGAGTACACCCCTAAATGGAAATGTCTAAATTGGGCTCAATTAGCCATTTTCCCTCCCCAGAGTCATGTGACTCATTAGTTTTACAAAGTCTCAGGTGTGAATGGGGAGCAGGTGTGTTAAATTTGGTGTTATCGCTCTCACACTCTCATACTGGTCACGGGAAGATCAAAATGGCACTAGATGGTAAAGAACTCTCTGAGGATTTGAAAAACGGAGTTGTTGCTCTACATAAAGATGGCCTAGGCTATAAGAAGATTGCCAAGACCCTGAAACTGAGCTGCAGCACGGTGGGCAAGACCACACAGCAGTTTCACAGGACAGGTTTCACTCAAAACAGGCCTCGCCATGGTTGACAAAAGAAGTTGAGTTCACGTGCTGAGCGTCATATCCAGAGGTTGTCTTTGGGAATTAGACTTATGGGTGCTGCCAGCATTGCTGCAGAGGTTGAAGGGGTGGGGGTTAGCCTTTCAGTGCTCAGACCATACGCCGCACACTGCATCAAATTGGTCTGCATGGCTGTCATCTCAGAAGGAAGTCTCTTCTCACGATGATGAACAAGAAGGCCTGCAAACAGTTTGCCGAAGACAAGCAGACTAATGACATGGATTACTGGAACCATGTCTTGTGGTCCGATGAGACCAAGATAAACTTATTCGGTTCAGATGGTGTCAAGCGTGTGTGGCAGCAACAGGTGAGAGTACAAAGACAAGTGTGTCTTGCCTACAGACAAGCTTGGTGGTGGGAGTGTTATGGTCTGGGCCTGCATGAGTGCTGCCAGCACTGGGGAGCTACAGTTCATTGAGGGAACCATGAATGCCAACATGTACTGTGACATACTGAAGCAGAGCATGATCCCCTCCCTTTGGAGACTGAGCAGCAGAGCAGTATTCCAACATGATAACGACCCCAAACACAGCTCCAAGACTTGCTAAAGAAACTGACTGTAAAGGTGATGGACTGGCCAAGCATGTCTCCAGACCTAAACACTATTGAGCATCTGTGGGGCATCCTCAAATGGAAGGTGGGGGAGCACAAGGTCTCTAACATCTACCAGCTCCGTGATGTCATCATGGAGGAGTGGAAGAGGACAGCAGTGGCAACCTGTGAAGCTCTGGTGAACTCCATGCCCATGAGATTTAAGGCAGTGCTGGAAAATAATGGTGGCCACACAAAATATTGACACTTTGAGTCTAATTTGGACATTTCCAGTTAGGGTTGTACTCACTTTTGTTGCCAACGGTTTAGACATTAATGGCTGTGTGTTGAGTTATTTTGAGGGGACAGCAAATTTACCCTGTTATACAGGCTGTACACTTCCTACTTTACATTGTAGCAGAGTGTCCTTTCGTCAGTGTTGTCACATGAAAAGATATAATAAGATATTTACAAAATGTGAGGGGTATACTCACTTATATGAGATACTGTATATATATATATATATATATACACACTAAATTTTGAGGCATCTGCTGGATCCTGTCTTGATAGATGATACTTTGATAGAAACCTTTGGAGAGCTGTGCTTGCATCTATTGATGGCTGCCAAGTAAGAGGGAAGGGGTGTGGTGTCAGTTTCAATCTCATCCAATTATCTAACAAAAACTATTGGCTTCTCATTCTCTGCTCCCCTTCAACTGAGGCCTAAGCTTACTCTTATGATCCAGCTCTGAGGAAGTGATGTCACTTTTGTAAATACAAATTGGATTCCTATATTCATACGGTCTTAAAAACCTATGATTTTCTCTAAATACATTTATGTCTAAAATCTTAATTATGTATTATTAATATTTATAGCCATATTACAATATATTTCTACAAATTAGAGAAAGTGACACCTCAGTGTATACCCCCCAATTTGATTATGTTTTTGTCACTAAAAAATAATAATTGAGTCAGTATACATGTGGTTTCAATACCCATGATTAGTTTGCTGTACTATTATACCAGCTCCGAAGGATATAAAGATAAAGCATCGCATCAAATAAAAATATTGAAAGTATTTGCAAATAAATTGCATTTCAAAAAACAATTAAAGCAGACTTTTTTTTTAGATGTAGGTTTAAGTACACTATCACACAACACCAACTTTTTTCCTCTCATTAATTAAGCAAATGTATAAAAACAAAAATATATTGTGATTTACATAATTGTAAGGACCAAATAGTTACACAGCAGGGGGCACCGTTTGTAGTGTAGCGGGAGGCATTATTGATATTAGTCATTGTTAGACCAAAGCAAAAATCAAGAGAAAAATAATATATTGACTTTATAAAACAAATTTCTTTGTGTGAAAAAAACTGTAGCCTGAGGCATCGCATAAAAAGTAATAGAACGGTTACGGTTCTTGTCAACCAATTATTTGACATATAAATTGCTTTATTCTGTAAATAAGGGTGATTTGAATGTGCTATCACAGAAATGCAGCCAATCCCCAGAGCCATATTAACAAGGCAAACCAGAGTAAACAAGAAAACCAAATGCAAATTTTACTAAGATAGCAGATATTGAATTTACAACAATGCCACTTGCTTATATTTGGTATGAGTATTTTTTGGGGCGAAGATACAATTCAGGGATCTTTCCTGTTCTCTGTGTTATTTGAAATGATATTGTTTTACTTGATGATGGTTCACTTTGACATGGGATACTGGACAGGTGAGTTATGTTATAGAAACATAAGAGCATAAAATAATTTATATTGTAATGGGTTCTGCTTGTGTATAGAGGCTGACATTGCAGTTATCCTTCCTGTCCAGTGCATGCAGTAAAGCAGGACAACCGGTATGAAGTGATTGCCTGCTTCTGAGCATGTGTGAGAGAGTATAACAAAAACTATTGGCATAACACATCTCGTAAGGCTTAAAACCTGTAGGTATTGTTGAACACAGACAACATGTAAGCCCACGACAAAAGCAGCGGCCGCAAAAATGAAAATATGTTCCAAAATATATTAATGATCATTTAAAAATGACTAATATTGAGCTGGTTACATGGCTCCCATAGGATCTCTTGTAATGCTGACTCCTGTGTGGTGTTTAACTTAAGAACTTACTGATAGGTAGCCAGTGTGGTTTGTCACGTAAGGGGCATTGCTTACATGACTTACAAGGCTCCTTACAAGTACTTCAGCAGATGCAAGTGTGAAGTTACTAGTCAGAGCCAGAAACACAATAATTCCCATTGCAATGCTGGTAAAGTTACAGTAAATATTAAAACATTGGCCTCCATTACATTGCTCTTGTAGGCAAAAATCCAAGTAAAGTGTACATCTAAATCATATCTGAGCTATCACTTCACACACCTTAATCTAAGCTCCAAGGGCCTCATTCTATTATCGGCCGTAAAACGTCCGCAAAGCTGCGATATCCCCCTTACGGCCGGCCGCATATCTTGCAACCGGCCACAAGGTCTGAAAACTTTAAAAGCAAATATAAATACAAGGATACACTGTAAAGCTCTGTAAATGCTAGGGATCATAATGGGGGACATGAGGATTAATAGCAACCCCCTCTCAAGCTTGCACATCAGCCCAAATCCGATATTTCATTAATTGTTTATTTTCCGGCCGCAGCGTGGGCGGGTCTGAGGTGCTCCAAGCCCTCGGGACTTTGTCCACGGATATTTGACATGAATGAAAATTAAAATTATTTACGGATTTGAGTGTAGGGGAATGTTGTGCTATTTTTGCTAACACCTACAATCACTTTATAGTCTCCTCAGAGTGCAGGATGGCTTTATTATGGATTTATTATGTGCTTAATTGTGTGCTTGCGGGACCTTTTTGCTGCAAGTAAGCTGCGTCTCAGTTTTAGCCTTGCAGAGAGGGTTCCCGGAGCAATTGAATAGCAACCGGGATTTTCTTGCGGCCAAAACTCTTGCGGACGTTAAAGATCAAAGGCTTTCCTCCGGCGCGTGCGGCTGCAAGGGATAACAAGGCGCCGGCCGCAAGCCTGCCGGAGTCCCCGGCCGGAAGGGAATAGAATAGGCAAATAGCCTGCGGCCGGTCCTTGCGGCCCCGCATCTCCTACGGCCGATAATAGAATGAGGCCCCAAGTGGTTGTAATGTCCCTAATATCATAAGCTGTGGTCGGATCCTTCTCTAAGAAAGTAGCTGGTGGTTGGCGTGTTCTACTAGACCCATTTTTGCTCGCTTAGAGGACAAAGGGTGGGAGAAGAAGGAATTTGACATGGGGTGAGGTGGAAGGGTTAAAGAATAACGCAGGTGAGTTGGTTAGGGTAAGGAGGAGTTTTTAAAGGGAAGAAGTCTCCTCCCACAACCCTGAGGTTTACACCAGTTTTTTTGTGGTTAAATCCTTCTCTAAGTTAGTGGTGGGTGGCTGATGGGTGGCATGTGCTACTAGACCAATTTGTTCCTGAGTAATGATTTTAAAAGCGTGTTTAGTTTCTGACGAAGTGTTAGCATGTAGCGGGTGTATCAGTCTGACCTCCACGGCCCATTTATTTAATTATATGTGTGGGGGTATTACCTTTGGATGTGTAGGATGCTGCGCCTATTCAAGAGGAATGACCAGAATAACTGAAAGGGCCTAATCTAATTCTGAGTAATAGCAGTCTGATGTAGTGTAGTGGCTTGCATAAGAGGGGGTGTGAGGAAGGTTTAGAAGAAATGGATTCTAAATGAGTTTCATGGTGGTAATGGGGCATTAGTCATTATGTGTCAGATAGATGGTGATAGTAGTGGGTTTACGGCTAGTTTTTGTGCATTAGAGTGTAAGTGGGAAATGATCTGGAGTTAGTGATATGTTCTGTTTTGTGAGGTATTGTGGATTGTTCTGGGAAGGAGCAAACTCACCTGTGAGGAGGAAGCCGGGTATAGTCTTCTGAGATGTTTGGATTAGAGGGATTAAATTCGTGATTGTAATATCTGTGGTGGTATATATATCTCATGATGTGTGTCACTTAAGTGGGGTAGATACGGAATTGGATTGCCAAGCACAAGTAAGCTAATTATTTGAGAAGGGACAATGCAGAGTTATCAACAGTTTTTTTTTTGGGTAACGTGTGGTATGTTGGTTTGTGCAAAGTAGACAAGTAGATGGATTGCACATTCCAGAGTTTGCTCCATGCAGTTGCGGCGAGTAGGTAAGATGTTTTTGGAGGAATTCAAATCCATATATGACTGTGGCCATGACAAGGTCATAATTTCTGTGTATAAAATACCTTGAAATGGGTGTTAAAATGTACACGAGTGGTCTTGGGGAATGGACAGTTGAATTGATGAGAAAGATGGATCTGCTGTTCCACTGTAGAAGGAACTTGGTCCACCGGTGCAGGTCAGCTTGTGATTGGTTATTTAGCAACAAGGGTTGTTGAGGTTTGGGATGTTTAGAGAGTTGGGCAAGCAGATTTCTGGTAATCATTTTGGCTTGCAGGAGAATGTATGAGGCAAATGTTAGGTGGCTGAGTAGAGACTGGAGTTCCTTGCTAGTTCATCTCTTCGACGTTTGGAAATTTTCAAGAATGTATTGAATGTGTTCTAGTTTGTGTAATTATTTTTTAGCACTTGTTTACTTGCCCATGTAAAGACCACTGCTACAAGATTCTTTCTAATCCATATGCACTGAGCAGATTTCCCTTGGCACCAACAAAAATGTTATGTAAAGTGTGAAGCTATTAAATGACTGAAAAACCCCACAGACATTAATCTCTATTATATCCTAATAATTAAGAAATATCCTGTGAGTGAGGTTGGTAAAGTCAAAAAATATATTTAAAACTCTTCAAATACCCATGGAGCAGTTGAAAGTACCACTGTAGTTTAAGAAAAATCTTCACATGCTTGTAAAGTATGTAGCATTAGACCGAGCAGGTGCGTAGAAGCTGCCATGAGAGTAATTCTTCTTGTTTAAGACATGAGTGGATGGATACAGAGTAGAAAAAGCAAGAAGTGTGACTGTCTGCTTCGGGTTATGTATGGGGTATGGGAAGTGTGTCAAATTTTAAACATTTATCTGAAAAAGAAGATGTTTTTACCCCATGCACTAACTCATCGCATGAGAGCCCTTGCATATTTAAATCCATAAAGCTAAAATATAATAAGTGTGACTTTAACTGCCTAAATGTATCATCTATGTAGTTTCTTTCTGTATGACTTCAGGGGCTATACAATCAGTAGCTAAAAATGACAATATCGAAATCAGTTCTAAATCAATATAAAATATTTTTAGCAATAATTCCACTTGATTTACCGCCCAGGAGCCTTTGCCTAGAGACCTTTGCCTGGTATGAATCCAGGTCTGCATATAATACACTATTTTGAAGAAATAATATTGATAATAGGCATATTATTAAATGCTAATGAATGATGAACAGACTTGTAGACATTATTTCTGTTCTCTCTCATATAGGATGCCATGTTTCACAGCTGTGACCGAAGGAGTGGGTCTTCACACTACCAGTGTCTCTTGCTGCTGTGAGATTATGTGTGCCTTTAAGCAGCAGCATTACAGTGCAATAACTTGGACCTTTCTTAAAGTTGACCAATTATTATTATAATTCTGCATCACCCTTTTAGGTAATGGCTATAAAGCATAATTTATGGATTAAGATCCCATTTAAGGTTTAAATAAGAGATAAGAGATACTTTGTTATGTCTATCTCTTTACCCAGGTAATTAGCCATACTAGCTTCAACAATGCCCACAAAGGTCATTAGCTATTCTGCCATAATAGTTTTCTAACCAACCCTTCAAAACATTTTGTATGGTGTAAAAAGATATCTTAACCCAATCTATTGAAAAAGTGAAAATAAATAGAGAAATGTGAAAGTTATTTATTATGAGAAAGCATTATCCAAAATACTTTCAGAGCCAGACAAAGCCAGACAGGACAGCAGCAATATACAAGCTGCCAGTATTAAAGAGGGCACATTGTTTTTCCTAAGAAGACAAAGTAAGTAAACAATTAATAATTAGTAATTAGCTGGCAAATGCAGCCAAATCCAGAAAGTAAACTGAAAAGGATTTAAAACAACAAATATAATAAAAAATACAATGAAGTAACACTATTTACAGAAATGAGTGACTGAATAAGCATCACTTAATTAAAATGGCATGGTTTAAATATTACAAAAGTTGTTTTTTAAAATAAAAAAATAATTAAACTTGTTTAACTTACTTGAATTTAATTTTGTTTGCATGATGGGTGTAAAATACTATCCTGATCATATTGTCTGTGTTTGCTAAGCACCTGGCAGTCTTGGATTTGATAGCAAACCCGCTTTAGATCTTCACCAACATGATAAAGTTCCATGTCACAAATTTGAGGACCTCCTCCCCAGTTGTTAATGGTGACCCCTGTAAGTTTGGACTCGGTTCAAACCTGCCCAGTGGCAGAGCTAGTGAATGGAGGGCCCTGTTGCTATATAATTCGTGGGCCCCTATTGCAACTTGTCCAAAAACAAAAATATGTGGTCAGGTCAGGTTATCAGATGACCTTATTAAAAAAATTATGACATGCTCTTCATCGCTAACATAAGAAGGATTCCACTTATTTCCAAACTGCTGCTTAGAACAGAGGGCTCCAGTTGTTTGCCCTGGGGATTTGAATCCACACAGCTCCGCCACTGATCCGGCTACAATTCACAACTTGTGGCAACGCAGTAATGACATGACGCAAGGGGAGTGGTGAACAACAGGCAGTTGTATTTATTGATAATATCAACACAACATTTGTAGGAGCTTGACACGTTTTAAGGATATTTGGTACGTGAGTCAAGCTCCTCCTCACAAACCCCTTTATTAAATTATCCATCACACATTGGAACTGGGCGAACCAAAAATATGACCTACCTCTCCAATACTCTACCCTCATCCCTATTTCTCCCCACCCACAATTTATACTTCGCATGCCTACAACCTCTTTAAATTGGTATAGATCTAATGGTCTACTGAGAATAGGACTTTGGTACAGAGATGACCAGATCCTGATATTTGATCAACTCGATAATTGTTTATCAAATTCCCACACACGAACAGTTTACCTATTGTAGGATCAAACATTCTATTCAATCCTAAGACCGCACCTTAGGTAAACCAAAAACATCCTGGCTAACAAGAATATGTGACAAAGTCCCTCTTACAAAAGGCACCTTTAGCCTTATATATGATCCTATCAATACATATTTGACCAGATTGAAACCTAATTGGAGAGAGATCTTAACAATAGCTGGGACCTGGACTCATGTCAACACTCCTGGATTAATCTTACTAAGGGTTCCCTCAATAGTAGCATCCTAGAGACCTCTATCATGGTTCGTCACAGGATATATCATACACCGGACAAACTTTACAAATGGAAACTTGCTCCAGACCCTAACTGTTTTCAAAAATGTGGGGAAATGGACGTGCCCTCAAGCCAACCGTCTTTGGCAGAAAGTTTTCACAATGGCCTCTGATATATTTGATGTCCCAATTACTCCAAGTGCCAAGTCTAGCGTTTTGGGCTAACAAATCCCCTCTCTCACTACTTCCCAAAATAAATTATTTAAATTCATAATGTAAGCAACAAAAAGCCACATTGCTCAACAATGGAAATCAACCTCTCTTCATATTAAAGCAACTATCAACAAAAGACTCTCCCACATTCTTGATGA
The DNA here is from genome assembly GCA_027410445.1 of Discoglossus pictus. Classification (NCBI taxonomy): domain Eukaryota; kingdom Metazoa; phylum Chordata; class Amphibia; order Anura; family Alytidae; genus Discoglossus; species Discoglossus pictus. The sequence continues at coordinate 539,952,871 of CM050163.1, read as the reverse complement.
CTCTCTAACACTTGGGGATAGACTCTCCTTAAATCATATCATTAACTTAGCTTTAGAACTCTAATAGATTTTTGTATGCCCGGAAAGGATCTCCTGCTCGGTTGTTTGGTGCCCTGTGCACATGTAGTGTGCACTACCGTTTTTTGCTAAGTGAATGCTCACACACATCACACACATACAGTACATACACATCACATACATCACAGACACACATCACAAACATACACACATACACACACATTACAAATATTACAGACACACATACATACACATCACATACATCATACACATTACATACATCACAGACACACATCACACACATAAACACACACACAAAACATACATACACACACCACATACATACATAGACACATACACAGACACTCAGTGCTGGATTTAAATCTCTGGAGCTCCTAGGAAGAAAATCCCAAGCCAGCCCTATATTGTGAGCGTGCATTTGCACCCATGCCACTGACTCCAGTGGTCATTGCCACAAACAAGCTATTATGCATAACTCTGCAGTTTTCACCCTCCCAATTGGGTAAAATTGGTGTAATATTGCACATATACACATTTCTGAGCGAACAAAACATTCTGAATACTCTCTACTCAAGGAATACAATGTAATATTGTCAGCTAGGGTTCCATAATTTGAATTATGAGGTACATTCAGATATTTACAGCATACAATATCCTAATATAAATACTATTATATATATATCTATCTATCTATCTATCTATCTATATATATATATATATATATATATATATATATATATATATATAGAGCACACATTAAAATGCATTCATATATATAATAAATAGTATAACATACATAGAGAACTGCTACACAGGGCTAATTTTATATATATATATATATATATATATATATATATATATATATATATATATATACAGTATTTCACAAAAGTCAGTATACCCCTCACATTTTTGTAAATATTTTAAGTGGAAATGTCCAAATTGGGCCCAAAGTAAATATTTTGTGTGGCCACCATTATTTTCCAGCACTGCCTTAACCCTCATGGGCTTGGAGTTAACCAGAGCTTCACATGTTGCCACTGGAGTCCTCTTCCACTCCTCCATGATGACATCACGGAGTTGGTGGATGTTAGAGACCTTGCGCTCCCCCACCTTCCATTTGATGCACAGATGCTCAATAGGGTTTAGGTCTGGTGACATGCTTTACCTTCAGCTTCTTTAGCAAGGCAGTGGTCATCTTGGGGGTGTGTTTGGGGTCGTTATTATATTGGAATACTGCCCTGCAGTCCAGTCTCCGAAGGGAGGGGATCATGCTCTGATTCAGTATGTCACAGTACATGTTAGCATTCATGGTTCCCTTAATGAACTATAGTGGGGCAAAGAGGCACAGTGGAGGGAGAGGGCGGGGGGGGGGGGACACAGGAGAGGGAGAGGGGGCAAAGAGCCACAGGGGAGGGAGAGAGGGGGAAGAGACAGGGGAGGGAGGGGTGGAATAGACACGGAGGGGGGAGGCAGGCTCTCAAGGTAGGGGAGAGAGGCCCACAATGAGCGCCATTTTTTCTGTTGGCACCAGAGGAGTGCCAGTACAGAAAACAAGAATGGGACTCCTCATATATACTGTATATATCCACTCCCCCTCTCTCACTCTATCCTTCTTTCTCTCTCCCCTTTCTCTTCCTATTTTTCTCACTCTTCTTTCCATGCCCCCCCTGTCTCTCTCTCTCTCCCTCCTCTCTCTCTTTCTTCTCCCTTCTGCCTCTCCATCTCTCCCCTTCTGCCTCACACTCTCCCTTATTTTCCTCTCCTTTCTCTTCCTCCTCTTTCGCCTCTCCCTTCTCTCCCTCCTCTTTCGCCTAATCTCTCCCCTTTCCCCCTTGTCTCTCCCACCATTATCTCTCTCTCCCCTTCCATCCTTCTCTCTCTGTCTTAACCTCTCCACTCTCTGTCTCTCCTATCCTCTCCCCTCTGTCCCTCCCCTCTGTCCCTCCCCTCTCTGTGTCTCCTATCATCTCCCCCTCTGTCTCTCTCATCCTCTCTCACCGCTCTGTCTTTCCCATCCCCTCCCATCTCTGCTTTTCCCATGCTCTTCCTCCTTTGTCTCTCTCATCCTCTCCCCCTCTGTCTTTCCCTCCCCTCTCTCTCCCATCATCTGCTGCTCTATCTCTCTGATCCTCCCCCTCTGTGTTTCCCATCCTCTGTCCCTCCCATCTCTTTCCCATCATTTCCCCCTCTGTCTCTCTAATCCTCTCCCATCTGTCTCTCTCATCCTCTCCCCTCTGAATGTCACCTATCCCTCCCTCTGTATCTCCCATCCTCTTCCCCTCTGTCTCTCCCATCCTCTCCCCTCTATCTCTCTCATCCTTGGGCCTCTCTGTCTCTCTCATCCTCTCTCCTCTCTATCTCTCCCATCCTCTCCCCCCGCTGTGTCTGCCATCCTCTCTGCCTCTGCCTCACCACTCCATGTCTCTCCCATCTTCTCCCCCTCTCTCACATACCCCCTCTGTCTCTCTCATCCTCTGATTCTCCCCTCTCTGCCTCTCTCATCCTCTCCCCCTCTCTGTCTCTCCCATCCTCTCCCCCTCTGTGTCTCCCATCCTTTGCCTCTCCCATCCTCTCCCCCCTCTGTCTTTTCCATCCTCCCCCTCTCCGTCTCTCCCAACGTCTCCCCCTCTGTCTCTCTCATTCTCTCCTCCTCTTTGTCTCTCCCATCCTCTCCCCCTCTGTATCTCCCATCCTCTTCCCCTCTGTCTCTCCCATCCTCTCCCCTCTATCTCTCTCATCCTTGGGCCTCTCTGTCTCTCTCATCCTCTCTCCTCTCTATCTCTCCCATCCTCTCCCCCCGCTGTGTCTGCCATCCTCTCTGCCTCTGCCTCACCACTCCATGTCTCTCCCATCTTCTCCCCCTCTCTCACATACCCCCTCTGTCTCTCTCATCCTCTGATTCTCCCCTCTCTGCCTCTCTCATCCTCTCACCCTCTCTGTCTCTCCCATCCTCTCCCCCTCTGTGTTTCCCATCCTTTGCCTCTCCCATCCTCTCCCCCCTCTGTCTTTTCCATCCTCCCCCTCTCCGTCTCTCCCAACGTCTCCCCCTCTGTCTCTCTCATTCTCTCCTCCTCTTTGTCTCTCCCATCCTCTCCCCCTCTGGCTCTCCCATCCTCTTCCCCTCTGTCTCTCCCATTCTTTCCCCTCTCTGTCTCTCTCCCATCCTCTCCCCTCTCTGTCTCTCTTATACTCTCCCTCTCTCTCCCATCCTCTCCCCTCTGTCCCATCCTCTCCCCCTTTATCTCTCACATCCTCTGCCCACTCTGTCTCTCCCATATTTTCCTCTTCTGTCTCTTTCTCATCCTCTCCCCTCTATGTCTCTCCCATCCTCTCCCACTCTGGCTCTTCCCTCTTTATCTCACCCATCTTCTCCCCCTCTCTCTCATCCTCTCCCTTCTCTGTCTCTCCCATCCTCTCCCCTGCTGTCTCTCCCATCCTCTCCCCCTCTGCCTCTCCCATTCTCTGTCTGCCCCCCTCTGTCTCTCCCATTTCTCCCCCTCACTCTCATCCTCTCATCCATCTGTCTCTCCCATCCTCTGTCTCTCCCCTCTCTCATCCTCTCCCCCTCGTTCTCTCTCATTCTCTCCCATCTCTCTCTCCCATCCCTATTGCTCCCATATCTCTCTCTCCCCCTCTCCCATCATCTTACCTCTGTCTTTCTGCAGGGTCTGCTGACTCTTCCTGTTCCGGCTCTTCCTTTGTAGGCCCCTGGCTGCTCCTCCTCCCCAGGGTCAGAAGAGAGAGCTGGGAGGAGCAGGGAGCCTGAGTGAACTGCACAGGAGGTGGCAGACGGGGGCATTTTTGCTGCTCCCAAAGGGGAGCTGCACATGGCACTGTGTCCCCCGCGCCCCACCCTTCCTACTCCTCTGTAAATAAGTAGCATGATTTTCTCTCTTAGTAATCCATGCTTTTTATAATGGAACTAGGAAATTGCTTGTCAAAAATATGTATGTCACGTCATTAGCATACACCGGTTCCGGAAACAGGCAGAAGGTAAGAAGAGAGGGGAAAGGGGATAGGGAGGTTTTTGGAGAGGGGGGAAGGAGGGAGAATAAGGGGGTTACGAAAGAGAAGGAGGAGGATTGCAGCCCGCGGGCCAAGGGGGTTAAGAGGGAGGAGTAGGAAGAGGATTGCGGCCCTCCCTGCAGGCTAAGTCCTGCGGGCCTGAGCGGCGAAGGGCTTGCAGTTGTGGCCACAAAGTGTGACCAACATCGTAAGCGTTCCCAACACTGACAACTATTATAGTGATGACATGTACATATATGTTTGCTATCTATCTCAATTTGTACACCCTTGTATGATTAATCTTGTTATAAACTTGCCTTTTTCTAAATAAAACTGATGGAGAAAATAATGATAATCTTTAGGCCATGTCTTAAGACACACCCCTTAAATATATCCCTTTGTGGTGTATAGAGTCTGGTAAATACTGTGAAGGGCTGTAATACATGTTTATAAGGCATCCTGGCCCACATATACCCATCTCAAATATTATGATGGTTTAGTGCATCTGGAGGATGGCTACTAAATGTCCTGGGAGGGATACTCTTACTCTTGCACTTTTCTCTTTAGGTATACTTGGGCTTGGTTTGTATTAAATGGAATCAATGCTCATCTTTGGTTTTTAGAAACAGACAATCCTTATGCTTAATAATTATTTTTTATAGTAGAAGACTGAAGATTCAGAAATGGCCAAATACACCAGAAGGCAACATACGTTTCACTATATTCAACATATGGCCACATTGAATCCACACAGCTTGATTCCTTAGGAGAAACCATACCGTATGTAGCAAACACTGGGCATTGTAACAAATTCTGAGAAAGCAGCAGACATTTTCTTAAAGGACCATTGCAGACCCATTTTGCAATTCTTTAGTGTAGGCTCCATTATCTTTTCTGAGTTGATTCTGCTACTTTCTCCGGAGTGGATCCTTGTGGACTAGTCCTAATGAAAGCACTAAAAGTTTTAAAGGATCACTGTATGTTGTTACAGCACAAGAGGAGTTAGGTATTTTAATGTACATTAATAAAACCTCTAATTAATCATTTGTAATAGCAAAATTGAAATTCAAAGATGAAAGATTCAGGCTCACGCTTATATGGCCATTAAGGGGCGGGTGGAGTTTAACTGAAACAAACTTTCAAAGCCTGTATGATACTGTATAAAAAGAGCATGAACAATGATTCATGGGCTGCCCCAACAACAAAAGTGTATTGTCAATGGAGATCATTGTATCTGAAAATTTAGTGCTAGACAAAGCCCCCCAATATTCTCACAGTGGGTGGATATCAGCAGCAGCCAAGTCTTAACTTCGAAAGTAAGTAAAAATGAACTGTTGCAGTATGTCATTATTTTAAAGAAACACAGCAACAGAGAACTGAGAGGGCAAATCAAGAATTGTGGCATTGATGCTGCCCAAGACTCGAGCTGTGATGATCCAGGAATTGAGGTGAACGGATGTAGTAGGACATCAGCTTGGACATCCAGAGGGAATAAACCATCTTCAGGAGGCAGTACTCCAGAGGGCTTTTTACGGTATTGAGGATAGGAGAGGAGCATTAGTTGCTTCATCTCTGCCAGGTTTGATTTGCTGCTCTTCCTGGAGAAAACACAACTGAATTGTCTGTGGGATTAATGCATAGAATCAGCCAAGAGCTGGAGGGAAAGAGGGCCTTGTGATCGGGCTAAAGCACCCCCTCTGGGCTAAGAGAAAATGGCAGTGAGAACTGAAACTGTCCTATCACAGATTTAAAAAGTTTTAGGAAACTATAGGGGAATTGATGGGTTCCTACAGAACTTTGAACAACAGTGTGAATTGCATGACACTGACCTCTCGGAGTAGGTGAGAATCCTGGTGGGTCAGTATTGCTTGGGAAGTTATTTCTTATGATACGGCTGTGAATTATGAAGTAGTAAAGAGGGCCCTGCTTGTCTGATATGCCATCACCCCTAGGGCCTACTGCTGCAATTCTGAGGCTTGACTACAGAACTTTGAACAACAGTGGGAATTGCATGATCCTGGTGGGTCAGTATCGCTTGCCATGCCATCACCCCTACGGCCTACTGCTGCAAGCCTGAGGGATGACCACGGTTCATGGAGACATTTAAGCCTGTAAAGGGTGGAGTCAGGAGTCTAGAAGAGGCAAAGCAAAAGATCCTGCTTGAACAATTCTATTGGCTGTGCACAACACCCATGAGAGAGTACAGTATACAAAGGAAACTGAAGGGCTCGCTCCCATGCCTCCCCGGTAGTCTTGGTATATTTTGTGTTGACAAATACAAGTTAAATGATAAGAAAATTACAAATGCATACCCAATTCCTAGAGTAGATGAATTACTGGATGGGTTAGGCAAACCCACTTACTTAACCACTCTTTACTTATCTTTGAAAACTGCCTGGTCTAGTTTTCAGAGGTTTGCTGACAGGTTATTGCAAGGGTGTCATCTCTTCGTCAATGTTTACTTTGATGACATAGCCATCTTTAGTGCCTTATAGAATGGATAACTTCTCCACTGGGAGAGGTCCTTACTAGAATCCAGCAAGCAGGAATAACTATCCATTAATTTCTGAGGATCACTATCTACAGTGTGTCACTGAGTATGTAGTGGGAAGATCCGTCCTGAGCCAGCCAAGATAGAGGGTATAGCATGGTGGCCTATTCTCCAGACCAAAAAGCAGGTAATGGCTTTCCAGGGTACAGCTGGTTACTACTGCAAATTTGTTCCTCACTACAGCTCCATTGCAAAACCCCTGGCTGACTTAACCAAGAAAAAAAAATGCCCCAGATGATGCAGTGACCCCAATGCATATGATAATGCCTTCACCCTCCCTCTAGACAGCTACCACTTACAGCATTGCGGCAGTGCTGAGTCAAAACTCCTGGCCCGGGAAGTAGCCTACACTGCCAATGAGAAAAAATACACGTTCATACCTCTATGGCCATTGACCACAACCCCCTGCTCTGACTCAACAGGGTGGCTGGAGAGAATGGCCAACTGCTGAGATGGAGCCTAGTCCTACAAACCTTTAATTTTGCTATCAGGTACAGTATAGGGAAACCCATGTAAATGCAGATTGGCTGTCTTGGAATACTATTAGCTGCATCATCTGGGGACTATATAGAAGGATACTTGCACAGATGCTGCTACAAATTCACTACCCTCAGACTAGCCCACCCTCACCCTTTTGAACTTCTTCTAAAAAAGGGCTATGTATCCACCACCTTTGCACCACGGTAATAATATACCCTTTGGGCACTTGACTGTAATGGGCACGCTTTGATACATTGTCTGCAAGAATAACTATCCATTAATTTCCTGAGCTGAGGATCAGTATCTGTGTCACTGGGTAGGTAGTGGGAAGATCCATCCTGAGCCCGCCAGAGGGTATAGCATGCCGGCCTATTCCCCAGACCAAAAAGCAGGTAATGGCTTTCCTGGGTACACCCTCCACCTACTGAACTTCTTCTTCCCAAAAAGGACTATGTATCACTTTGCACCACAATACTATTATACCCTTTGTGCACTTGACTGTAATGGGCACGCTTTGATACACTGTCTGCACTAACTACGTCATTTGCATATTCTCCAATTGAACAAGTGAACAATTCAAGACCGGCTTTGGCACTACTGCTGTCGGATGCAATCTCACTATTATGAGACTTATTTGGGGAAGTAGGGGTGATAGGGGAATAGGAATGCTGGTTACTGAACATCTGGCCACTTATAATAAAGGCTACTAGCTTGGTCAGTGGTCTAGTTGCCAGGAACATTTGAATGTGCAACTATTCTTGTTAAAAAACATCTGAAAACATTATTTTATATAAAAAATACCAAAATAAACATTAACAAACTCACTTTGATGTTTGCTAAATCTCTTGAGTTTGCAAGCAGTTGCTTTTCAGAGCTAACACCCCTGCAAATCCCTGCTAAAATTAGCATAAAATGCATAATTTGTTTTGGACAATCACAGGCAGCTAATAAAATCTGTAAAGACTGTTTGGGCACCAAAGAATCATGGGATGTGTAGTCTTATTTTCACCCGGGAACAGGAGGTAAGGAGGAGTCAGACACTGCTGTGTAGATTTCTGCATAGAGATGCTGCTGGCTTGAAGGTTAGTAAAGGGTTAAAATCAGTACTTAACTGCAGTGTTTTTATTGGGATATTTACTGTGCCTGTGTAAACAGCTCTGGGGGTGTGGAAAACACATTTTATTTTGAAATAAATAAATCTGTGTGTGTATAGAATTAATCAATGTTATGTGTGTTTCTGATATAAGCAGTGTATGTTAGTTTACAAAAAGGTAAAAACATGGGAGCTTAGATATTCCTTTAAACATTAATATGGCCAATTGTTCTGTTCAGTATAAGGTTGTGCCTGAGAAATGAAGTGCTATGCATGTTTGGAGATACATGTGTGTGTAGTATGTATCATTAATGGGATGTAAAGAGTGACTTAACCTGTTAACTTACTGTCCAAGGTCCATCGATCCTGTGTACCCCGCAAGTTGTGGAAGAAAACCTGACTGGAGCTAAAACCTAACCAACGGGATTCCTTACGTGCTGGTCCAGGTGACATAGCTCTGTGACAAAAACAACAACCTATATAGGACAGTGAATAAACGCAAAGCTAAACATGGTACCCCCAGTATAGTGAATCCCATAGCCTAGATGTCCAGTGCAAAGAGAATACTTTGCACAGCTCTGACCAGCATGACGGATTGTGACATTTCTCCCCCCTTTTAAAAAGGACATACTTGGAGAAAGACCCACAATAGGACTGCTGCCATGTATGTTTGTTCCAATGAGTCCTGATCTTTGTCCAGTTAGAAGTCTTTTTCCTCTGATTGGAGGTTCCAATGACATAGTCTAGCTCAGGAGCAGTGTATCTTGAGAAGACCAGGGGGCATAGTAGCTGGAAAGAGGACCATTGCCCCACCTCTCTGGTCGGGGCAGAAGCAAGAATTGGACCCTGGTTGACCAGGAAGGGCTCATTTGCTGGGAAGGGAGCCATATGCTGCTTCCCACAAAGTCCTGCCATGCCACCCCCATGAAATCCTGCTGCCACTGGTAGTGCCAGATTTACCTAGGCCACCTCCCATCTGTCACTGAGGAGCACCAGCACCCTCTATGCCACCTTCCAAGAAGTTAGTCTGCCTCTGGGGAGTGATAGTGACAACTACGTTTCCTCCCATCTGTCACTTGTTCAGATACTGCAGAAACAACAGAAGGTAAGCTGACTACAAAGCTGACTCCATCTGGGACATCAAACACCATGTTAAGTACCACCAATGTCCTAGAGTACCGGGCTGTATTGGTCCCCAAGTTAGGATGACAATTAAAAAATGTCCACATTATACTACCACTATATGTGGAGACTGCAGATTTGCATAACTCTGTTCCAATTTCTTGCTCTACCAAGAGCTCCAGTAATTCCTCCATCTACTCCTCTGGATCATCCCAGAATTTATCTCTGACAAGTCTGTGACGGAATGGGGTCAACTCTCCATCCATGCACAAGGTTCCTTTCTCCAACTAACTGGTTGGAGCAGACATTATACTTTTGGTAGTCTTTGTGCAAATCAAACAGCCACAAACAGAGAGCCACAAACAGAGCATGGAATCCCAGCATCCAGGAAGAGAATATTGTTCTACCTCTTATGTATTAACCACAAAGACTCTCTTTATTGAACAGGGTACAGACTATTTATAGGGAAAGTACAATGGTGACATTAGACATTAACACAGGTAATTAAACAATGGTGTTATTAAACTCTATTACATGGTAACATAAGCAGTAGTTTGAAACTGAGATTAAGATCACTAGATCAGAAGGCCAAGTTATAGAAATCACGCAGAGCTGTTGCATAGTATCTGACTGGTTTGTAGCTTTTTGTTTGCCTCTCTCCACAGAAGGCCTTTAATGATGAACTTTCCCGTGGTTTAAAGGTAGTCACAGCATTGTGTCAGCTTCATAAAACACTGCTTAGGTCTTCCCTTGAAAACAATAACTTGATTACACTCCTATAGACCAGGTTGCACAGTAGATATTGAATAATCACATACTACATATAACGATATATACAAATATGAGATATGTTTAAGATGAATAAAATCAATATAGCAAGCTGTTAACAATTATAATACACCCAGTATTAAAGTCCAGTAAAAAATACCTCTATATTACAGTGGATATGCCCAGAGTTAAACATGGTACCACCAGTATAGGGAAACCCTTAGCCTAGAGACCATGTGTAAAGAGAATGTTATGAGCACTATCATTTTTAATGGCAAAATCAACTTTTGAAATCTCTATAACCTGAATTTTGAAATAAATGACCATTTAAGATTACATTATGCCTTTAGCGTGTTATTTTTATGTGCATTTAAAATGAAATAGAAACCTGACATGTGGCATTTCTTATATGATGAAAATTTGAATAAGTATATATAAAGAAAGTTTCAATATTCCTAAAGTCTCAGAAAAGATCCAATGTTTTTGAGGGATATTACTTTTAAGGCTTGCACGAATGAATGTTCTTTGTTCGTATTCATGACTCACTCACTGTCTCTAGGACCAATATTACAGAAGAAACTAGCTAAAGGACAAAGTGTTATGTGCCATTATATTTAAAGTTCTGTTCCAGATTCCACCCACCACCAATTTGTACAGTCTTGAAGAGGCAGTGTAACAATGTCTGATATTTCAGACAAAACATAACTGAATTTTTTAGTCTAACAGATGGTTCTACCCACTCAAAGAAAAAAAATATATTGGTGACACAGGACATACTTCATTATGGTCTTTTAGTGGAAAGCCAATTTGTAAGAAAATCTGGCCAAAAACTTCCAGACCTTTTTCTAGTGAAAGGAAGTTTGGACTCTTTTTCATTTTGAAGTTAAATGGCAACTGTAGTTCCCTAACAACATGAGCTAGGTGGTTCAAGTAGGCATTTATCTTTAAAAATATTCATATTCAACAATTAAAAAAAACAAATGTTGAACTTCTTTTCAAAGTCTAGACTCTTTCTGTTGGTATCCGCCAATTATAAGGTCAAAGGGGAAAGGTTTCTCTGTCTAAAAGGCAGCTGCAAATTTTACAATGATCTCCATTAGTTGGAGGTTAGTTGTGTTAGGGAAGTTTCCCCTGGCAACAAACTTTTGCTGTGAGGGCAATTTATGCATAATTGTTTATTCTGTTACCACACCTAATTGTTTTTAAAGCCCTTAAGACCTATCTCTCAGCCAACACCTCCACCCATTAATGACCTTATCGAGGTGGAGACAAACACACAACTGGAGGCTGATACGCAATTTTTTTTTAATTAATTAAAAATTGAATAATTCTATGTATATTGCTATTATAAATAATATAATAGGAATTGTATTAAAGATTAATGAGTAAGTAATGTGCTAGGACATTACAGTATTGCCTGTTCCATATATATATATATATATATATATATATATATATATATATATATATATATATATATACACATACATACACGTTAAGTAAGCAAATAGTGTAAAAGTGGGAAAACATCTCTATGTTATATCTATACTAAAGTGTACAGACACACTGAAAAATAATTGCATGGTAGAGAAGACAATGTTAGACAAACACAGTAAAGGATTTCAAAAATAATTAAGAAGTTAAAATGTATTCTCATTAAGATGTAGAATCATGTAAAATTATGGTTTTATTGGTTTAAAAATATTGTGGTTACCTTATGGAGTGAACTCATGCAACCATGAATGGTATTATGTAGCAGTATTATGAAAAAGAGGGGAGTGGAGAGAGTGGAAAATAAAAAATAAACTGATTGTTTGGCTTGTAGTATAATGTTGAATTGTGAAATGATTAGGCTTTATAAAATATGTCATAAAGAAATCAATAAAAGAAATGAATAATAAAATAAATGTGGAAACATGTAATGTATTAAATACTCTTTTACATTTTCTCAGAAAATAATCAATTGTTTTTGCAAAGCAAAAGTAGAGAACTCCTTAGATAATCATTAAATCGATGCTGCTAATAGAAGCAATGCTTGGTACATGCAGGGGGTTCCAGATAAGATGGCATTGAAACATGTTGATGTATGAATTGTCATTACCAATGAGACACAGTAGTATCTGTCTCTGTGGCAGTATCTCCACCTGTTTACCCACTAAAGTAACACCTGAAGAAGCAATACAGTGGATGAAACATGTAGAGATATTAGCACAGAGGTACACCTACTGTGTCTCCTTGGTAATGCCAACAATAATATCATCACGTTTTAATGCTACCTCATCTGGAAGCACAGTGACCACTAAAAGCTGCAGCTACCAACTAGATGGCAAAAACACATTTTAACACATTGCAAAAGAATGGAGGGCACTGTCTGAGCTTAAAATCAAACATATATAGTGCTTTATCCCAAATCACCTTACAAGATTGAAAACTCGCAATTTATAATCTACAGAGTATGGGTGATAGATGTTTTGTGCATATTAAGGCTGAAGATAATAAGCTTCTTTAAACAGATGACCTTTTAGTGAGGTATGGAGGCAGGAGGATAGTCTAATGGAGTGAGGCAAGCAGTTCCAAAGAGTAGGAGGAGCACGAGAAAAGTCCTGAAGGCAGGAGTGAGAGGAGGTGATAAGAGGGGAGGAAAGAAGAGAGTCATTAGCAGAGCGAAGAGCGCGGTTGGGGGAGTATTTTCATACAAGAGCAGATATTGTTGAGGGCGTTATACATTAGGGTCATGATTTTAAATTTTGTTTTGGGATATAGGAAGCCATTGGAGTGAGTGACAGAGATGTGCTGCAGACACTTAATGTTGAGTATGGAATTGAGTATGGATTTGAGTGGATAGAGAGGGTGATGGGGAGGAGAGCAAGGAGCCAGCTGCAGTAGTTGAGGGATATGATGAGAGAATAGATTTGAATTTTAGTCTTGCGTAAGATAGTGACGTATTTTGGAGATATTTTAGGTAAAATGATTGATTGTATGTGAGAAATGAAAGGGGGCAGATCCAGTAGAATGCCAAGACTACTGGCCTGGGAGGTCGAATTGATGATGGCATTGTCAACAGTGAGAGATACTTGGGGAGAGTGGAAGGTCTTGTTGAGCTCTTGTAGAGTCTTGTGGGAAGATTAGCAGCTCAGTCTTTCACATGTCGAGTTTGAGATGACCAGCGGATATCCAGGAAGATGAGATGCTTGAGAGGCAGTTGGCAACTTGTGCTAGAAGAGAGGGGTGGATCTGGTGCTGAGAGGTATATTTGAGTGTCATCTGCGAATAGATGATACTGAAATCCAAAATATTTTAATAGGGACCAAGGGAGGATGTATAGATAGAGGAAGGAAGGGGCCTAGACCTGAACTTAGGGGTACGACAACAGTCAGAGGGTGGGGCTTAGAAGCGTCTCCAGAGGAGACACTAAATGTTCCATCTACTAGGTATGATGTGAACCATAAGAGAACAGTGTCACTGATGCCAAGAGACCATAATATATTGATAAGAAGATGGTGGTCAGCGTGGACAATTAGAATAGAGGAATGACCCTTTCACTTAATAGTGAGCAAGTCATTTGTGACTTTTGTGAGAGCTGTCTCTGTTGTTTGTTGGGGTCAGAAGGGGAGTTGGGGAAAATAAATTGGGTAAGGTGGCTGTAAAAGAGTTGCTTAAGCAGTTTTGAGGCAAGGGAAGTAGAGTGATAGCTTGATAGATGCTGAAGCTAAGTCAGATGAGAATTTCGTAAGAATGGGTGTAATTATGGCATTATGAATTAGTAATTAATAACATTGATATTAAATCATTTAAAAAAATAGTATTCATTATTAAATTTACTTTCAAAGATTAGAATAACAATTTATGATGGTCTCTGCTCTTATAAAGTCAGGACACTCTAGACAGATCTAAAGGACTTTTGCAACAATCTAATTAGATATAAAAACATGAGTCTAAATAATCATTCATCAGCTGTCTACCAGCCAAAGTTTTTTCCAAAGGGAAATCACTTTAACATAGAAAATATACAGCCACCGAAAAGCGCTGGGATGATTTACAGAGGGGGAAAAAGTATTTGATCCCCTGCTGATTTTGAATGTTTGTCCACTGACAAAGAAATGATCAGTAGGTGTATTTTAACAGTGAGAGACAGAATAACAAATAAAAACAAACATGAAAAACGCATGTCAAAAAAGTTATAAATTTATTTGCAGGTCAATGAGGGAAATAAGTACTTGATCCCCTATCAATCCGCAAGATTTCTGGCTACCGGTTGTCTTTTATACAAGTAAGGAGCTGAGGTTAGGAGCACTCTCTTAAAGGGAGTGCTCCACATCTCAGCTTTTTACCTGTATAAAAGACACCTGTCCACAAAAGCAACCAATCAATTAGATTCCAAACTCTCCACCATGGCCAAGACCAAAGAGCTGTCCAAGGATGTCAGGGACAAGATTGTAGATCGACACAAGGCTGGAATGGGCTACAAGACCATCACCAAGCAGCTTAGGGAGAAGGTGACAACAGTTGGTGAGATTATTAGGTCTGATGCTCCATGAAAGATCTCACCTCGTGGAGTTTCAATGATCATGAAAACGGTGAGGAACCAGCCTAGAACTACACTGGGGGATCTGGTTAATGATCTCAAGGCCGCTGGGACAATAGTCACCAAGAATATAATTGGTTACACACTACGCCGTGAAGGACGCCCAAGGTCCCCCTGCTCAAGAAAGCACAGGTAAAGGCCAATCTGAAGTTTGCCAATGAACATCTGAATGATTCAGAGGAGAACTGGCTGAAAACCCAAATCGAGCTTTTTGGCATCAACTCAACTTGCTGTGTTTGGCGGAGGAGGAATGCTGCCTATAACCCCAAGAAAACCATCCCTACCGTCAAACATGGAGGTGGAAACATTATGCTTTGGGGGTGTTTTTCTGCTAAGGGGACAGGAAAACTCCACCGCATCAAAGGGACAATGGACGGGGCCATGTACCATCAAATCTTGGGTGAGAACATCCTTCCCCATTGAAAATGGATCGTGGATGGGTATTCCAGCATGACAATGACCAAAAATACACAGTCAATGGGTCAAATACTTATTTCCCTCACTGACCTGCAAATCAATTTATAACTTTTTTGACATGCGTTTTCCTTATTTGTTTTTTTTTTGTTATTCTGCCTCTCACTGACAAAATACACCTACAATTAAAATTATAGACTGACCATTTCCTTGTCAGTGGACAAACATTCAAAATCAGCAGGGGATCAGACACTTTTTCCTCCCACCGTAACCTGTGCCTGTCATATAAAGTGGAAAAGAATGACATATAAAATTATGTGTTTATTTTTTTTACTTTATAAATATATTTTTTTTATTTGGAATGCCATATAGACAAAAATTGCCCTTTAAAAATGGGCATAATCCAAATGTGATGCTACAGTGGTCCATCACATGATAAAATTGTCTTCTTAATTTTTTTTTGTGTTAGATCTTCTTCCTGGCAAACTTTATTACTTTTGCATTATGGTGAGGAATTATACATAATTTTGGCTGCGGTTCTTCTAGGTTTGTGAAGCGTATCATATGCTTTGCAATGTTCATACATATGTTATACTATATATCTGACTGCTCAAGTAAAATCTATTAAGAAAATAAAACAGGCCACTTCTGCAGCAGTGCCAAACTCAAGGCATGTTCCAAACACCAGACGGAATCCGTTTCTAATTATTTTTTATGTTTTAGATTTAATTTTCACAAAAATGAAAAAACATAAGTATACGTTCTTGTCAGGATCTGTATTTTTTAAATAGGGAAAAAAACATGCAAAAAACTCATAAAGTTCACTGTTTCCACTGCAGCTGGGGATTCTGGGCAAATTAAAACTGCCATAACTTAGTTTCCATCCACTTTTAATATGAATTTCTTTACAGGTTTGTTTGCTATTTAACAGCATGGCCCTCAAACCTACCTGTAGACATCTGTTTAAAACTTTTATTACATTTTTACATTGGATACTCTCCCTAACTGCATTTAATTTCCTAATCCAAAGGACCACAGTAGTTTGGTAACAACTTCACATGTTTGTACAGTTGTAATAAAATAACATTAGAAGCTAGAAATCACCAATATAGTTGTCGTATTGGGAGTTTGTGCTTAATGCTCACAAAATTGTGAGTTGCGCCGCAGCCGTCATTGCATGGCTTGCAATAGGCGCTGAATCCGTTCATTGTGAGGCTCGCAATGGGCGCCGAGGGGGAGAGGGACAGAGAGAGAAAGAAGGAGGGGGGAGAGAGGGGGAAAATTAGAGGGAGAGTGAGAGAGAGTGAGAAGGAGAGGGAGGGGTAGAGAGAGAGGGAGAAGTAGAAGGAGGGAGAGAGAGAGAGAAGGAGAGAAAGAGGCACAGAGAGAGAGAGTGAGCACAGAGAGATAGAGAGGGTGCAGAGAGAGAGATGGCGCAGAGAGAGAGAGAGCAAGAGGGTACACAGAAAGAGAGCGCACAAACAGACAGAAGACACAATTTTTAAGACAATATTATACTATCACTTGTGATGGGCAAGTGACTAGTTATATATATTTAGCTTACTCTGCCTGGGTAATGGGGGATTGCATCTTGAACTGCTAGATTTTCTTAGCTTGAGTGGGAGAGGTATCCTAGGGTGACTTACTCTTCAATTGAGTTCTATTGTCAAATGATAATCCTTTAATAGAAGTGAATACAGATCTTCATTCCTCTCATTAACATTCTGTTAGGAGCAAATATCTGTAATCATTAAAGCAAAACTGAATACATAGGCTGTATTGATTTAGTGATTTACATTATCAAATCATATATTTCAGTGCTCCACACATCTATAAAATATACTATAAAGTATGGGAAAATCATAAGATTCATTTCTATTTTAAGTAGTAACTGTGACTTTGTGTTGTTTAAAACAGTTATTGAACAAAAAATCTAAACTTCACATGCCATGTATTATTATACTGGGTTATACTGGGTTATAATACTGTAACTGCTGCATGTTAAACAGTACCGCTATATTCACTAAACAATGAAGTGAAAGCAGTTTCCTCCCTCCCTGGCCCTCACCGGTCCGCCACTATTCAGAATCAATTTATAGAGGCATGGAAATCACCTGACTTTCCTATTTGCATATTATATTATCGCACCTCGAGGAGTAGACAACATATTACATAAAAGAGCCTTTCAACTCAAATGACTTCTATCAGATCTCTTCCCTCTTCCACAAAATGAAAAAAACTTTTGTAACTTGCACTCCTTCCTACCTATGCAAACTTTCACTACCTTCCTTACTCTTGCTATTCCTTATCTGTTACTCTTTTCTAGGTATCTGCCTCTTCCATCCCCTTTAGACAGTAAGTAGCGAGTTTCCAATCTTGTAGGGTGCTTTGGAAAAAAGCAATTTTTGCTTTGATTTGAAGCTCAAAACAGAGCCCTTTTTTTTCTACAGTTTGTTAATATTGTATTTTTCCTTGTTCTTATCCCCTTTACAGCGCTACGGAATATGTTAAAAATAAAAGTTAATAATAATAATAATAATAGCAAGTCAGACATCTTTGTTTTATTGACATATTATTTGTTCTTCTCAAAACAAAAGTAGTATACAGATGGGAATGGCTATACATATTGGCACATGGCCACCAGCAATGGTGTGGGACTTTCCAGGATGGGCGTAGCGGAGATTACCCCTGATGGAGATGAGTTGGCTGTTGATCAACGTGCCTCTGCACAGGCTCCATGTGTTTTTGCGGCCCTTCCTGATGGGTTAGAGTAGATTAGTGTTGTGTATGTTCCCCTGGTCCCCTTGAGCATTGCTAAGTGTTGGTGGTGAAGGGGCTTGTGTACTGCAATGAAACTGTGAGCTATACCATGTAGGGTCACCCTAGGTGGGCAGGTCATAGTAGAGAGTTCAGACAAATCAAAGTCCACAAGAGAAGGAACTGGCCACCCACTCCAGTATCACCTGTCATCACCTTTTAGGCCCTCAGGGGAATGCTTATACTCCACAGTATCACTAATAGGACTTATCATCTGTATTAACCCTATATTATTATTATATACTAGCAACTTGCACGTCAAAAATTACGGCAATAAAATCTGAAGGTTGCCAAGGTTTTTGCCACCCAATTAGAGTGTCTTAACCCCTGACAGTATGATAAATATATATATCATTTTTGGACATGCCCCATATAGTTTATTTTTTTTATTGTTATTACCTTTTTTTCCAAATCATATTCCATGTGTATAAACAAATCCAACAATTAATTGATTTATTAATTAGTGTTTTTATTGTTATAACATGCAACTTATATCTGCAACCAAGTCATAAACCATGCTTTTTTTAAAGTTTTATTTTTTTTATTGTAACATATACATGAATCTTAGAATAATGTGTGAACTTATTTTTTTAACAATATTTGGGTTATATTCAATATTGAATCCAGAGGAAGGCAAACAGTAAAAACCCAAGTGAAACTTAGCCAATTGTGTCAAATTTGGGGAAAAAAGTAATTCCTTCCTGACCCCAGATACTGGCAATCGGATTACTCCATGGATCAATACTTTCTTTGTAATTATACAGTAACTGTCCAAAACCAATGGTTCAAACGGTTTTATTTACATTACTACTTCTCTGCTTTCTACTTTCATATGATGAAATTACATATGTTCTTTCCACATAAAAAAACATTTATACATCAAAGTGAAATACATACAATGAAAACATAAATAAATACAATGCAAGTGTTAATGTATTTTGATGTATCCACAACTCTTAGAATAATGTCTAAACATTTTTGTTATCCATATTTTACTGATTTTCAATATTGAATCCAGAGGAAGGCAAACAGTAAAAACCCAACTGAAACTTAGCCAATTGAAAAAACAAATTCCTTCCTGACCCCAGATACTGGCTATTGGATTACTCCCTGGATCAATATTCTATCTCTCAAATTATGCAGTAACAGTGCAAAAACACCAAATACATACAATCAAAACCATGAATTAGAATCAATTCAAACCTGATCAACATAATATCAAACTGTAACTACATAGAATAAAATGTGAAAGTACATACACTGAAAGTTCTAACTATATTCAATGATATTGTTGTTAACCACAGTACAGAGTCAAATTTTGGCGGAGTGGTTTGTCAAGTTTTGTGTATGGCTTTTAAAAAAAAAAATTGTAATGTAGTAGTGGTTCCTCTAAAAAGAGCCCAGCCGATGAAAAATGTTGTCTTTTTGATGTAACCACTGTTCTGTCCTATTTTTTCCTTAAATAGTGGTTCCTCTAAAAAGAGCCCAGCAGATGTAAAAGTTGGTCTTTGGGATTAACCACAATTTTGTCTTAGTAGAATATTTTTCTGTTTTGTGGGTGGGTTGTTGTTTTTTTTGTGGAATTTACTACACCTCATAATAGACAATATTTTTTGTAAATACTTGACCATCATCGAATAATTCTCCTATGACTGTTATTTTTTTTAATGAAAACTTTAATGTCTTGTTTGCTTTTGCATCGGGAAAATGCAACATAGAGTTGTCCATGGGCAAATACTGTTTCCTCTAAAAAAAGACCCACAGACTTAAAAGTTTGTCCTTGGGATTTATTAATAGTCATAGCAAATGCCATGATAATGGGAAATTGTCTCATTTGAAGGACAAAAGGCAAGGTAGTTTCACTTGGTGCCAAATTGATTCTTGGTATGAAAACTCGTTCACCATTCATAATTTCTGCATGTATGAAATGGTCTCTTAAATCCTGTGCAATCAATCTTGTCCCATTACAAAGTCATTTTTTGGGGTTAATATTTCTCAGTAACATGACAATTGCTCCTTTTTTTTGTTGCAAAACATGTGGTGGCATTCCAGAGAAAGTTAATGAATTGATAAATTCAGTTGTAAAGTTAGATTGACTATCTTTGTCATCAGCCAGAACGGAATCTGCACTGCAATAGTTTTTTTGCGGTGCATTGATTAATTTTAAAATAACGTTATTTAGATTCAAGGCATCTTTGTTTTTGGATGTTGATATTACTTTGCAATGTCCTAGTAATCCTTGTTATTGATAGTATTTAGGAAGATTACGGATATTAGTGATTCTTTGCAAATCATTTCTGATGGAAATGACAAACCACATTTAGTAACCCACAATACTGACTGTCTACTCGTAGTGCTATAAATAAGGAACTATCCTGAGTTTCCTGAACACATATATCACTACAACTTTGTATATCAACATTTGTGTCATTAGCCAATGGCTCACAGACATTATGTTTTTTTACTTTGTCTTATTTTTGTAGCTCCCTCACGCTCAGTTTGTCCTTTTTAACTCATTTTCTTTTATTGGCAAGTCTCTGACGGTCTTCTTCTCTTAATCTTTGTGAAGTCTTGGGCGACTGTGCATCTCTCCATCTTTGCTTCCGTTCTCTTGACATTTTGCTTTTCTGTTCTTGTATTTTTTCTGCGTTGGCCTCCATTGTAATCTGTAATTATAAATAGAGATGTTTTAGTTTCTAATTGAATGATTTCTTATATAGGAAACAATGGCAATCATGACATTACTATTTTTTGGTTACTTACCTGAAGTGGTAATGGATAAAGTTATTTTCCACTTTGTGATGTTCTGGGCCTTTTTTCTTTTATTTATTTAAATCAATAAGGCATATTAAGATTTTTTATTGTACATATTGTTTTTAAGTGTCTTCACTGCAAAACATAAAGAGTGAATCTTGTTTTCATAAATAAGGGCAGCATTAGAGAGTAAGTTTGATATACTTGTAACGTAGAATTAATTGCAGATGAAATGCTGCAGAGCTCACAGTCTGTGTTCATGCAGGTCCAGTGTTCACAGGGATCAGCAAACTGTAAAATGACATGAAAATAATTTTTTATTATTTCTTCAGGAATCGGCTTTGCAATTATTCAATTCTTTGTTTTTATGTAATTCTATTTAATTGTTACTTACTGGTAACTGTAAATAGCTAAGCATCCAATAATAAATGATGGGATTGTAAAATATGCAACTTATATTTGAGCAGCTGATTTTGTGTTAATGCAAGAACGAATTACTCAAATCTGGTTATAGCAAATTACATTTTAACTATTGTGTGTCCTTAAATGCAGTCGTGTTAAAATGTATTACTTAATGTTTTTTCGTTTTTTTTTATTAATTGCTTCAATTAATTGATTTATCTATAAATCTATTCTCTTTAATTGTCATTCATGCAAAAAGTAAAGATCTTAGAATGTATGTATTCATCAATCAGGGCAGGGTTTAATAAGCACAATTGCATTTTTCCACTTTTTTCATTATTAATTATTTAATTAGTTAATTAATGAATCAATTAATATACTTTATCTATCAAGAAAATTATATTTAAAGTAAGAGCTAACAATCTATGTATTCATCAATGACGGCAGTGTTAAATCACAAAAATTTCATTTTTACTTTTTTTTATATTATTAATTAATCAATTAATATACTTTACCTATTTTTCAGTAATATCCAGCAATCAATATCCTAAAGAGCTAATATCCGGCAGCAGAAAATGTACAGTGAGACTGTTCATCACCTGAGGAAAAAGTATCAGCAATGTGGCAAGTGTGCAGTATATATAGGCTGCAGTCGCAAGGCAAAGCCGTTATTTAAGGTGGGAAACTGCCATTTTAGAGTCGTAATATTGCTATTTGCAATTAAGTGTGATTTGGAGTGTAAAATGGCGGTGATTGTCTAAGTTCTACGTGCTTCGCAGGGAAGTTACGGGACTCGTCATTGTGTATTTTGTAAGTCCGGCATTTTTTGCGTTCATTGTGTAAATTTTACGTGGTTCAGCATTGTCGTGATTTTTTCCTTATCTGTTATGTTTTTTGGCGCTCATTGCAGCCTATGTCCCGCGTGCCTAAACTGCTCGCCTTGCTTAGTGAGGCTCGCAGTGCAATGAACGCCTTCGGCGCTCATTGCAGCCTTTGTCCCGTGACATGCCTGAACTGCTCACCTTGCTTTGCGAGGCTCACAGTGCAATGAGCACCTTCAGTGCTCATTGCAGCCTAGGTCCCGTGGCGTGCCTCAACAGTTTGCCTTGCTTCGCAAAACTCACAGTTGCGGCCCTATGTACCGCAAGCTTGGTAACAACTCGCAGATTGACAACTATTATATGTGACGATATATAGTATTATATGATATCAAATGTTATTATGACTATTACTATTTTTATATGTATTGATCTATTGCATGGTATCTAGGGCTCATTAGTTTACAGATATAGGAATGGGACACTAATGTGATGATGTGGATGTCCCATAACCCTTAACCATTGAAAACACACTTACATGGTTAGAATGGTATAACAAAGCTTTATTTTATACACAGACCACAATTGAAAATGGTCAAGACTGTGCATTAATATCATAGGTGTGGTGTCAGCGAATACCAGAAGGGCAAGAGGCTGTGGGCAATCAAAGGACACCTAAAGGACTAACTGTTAGACAACATCATAAGGAAAATGCATAGCATCTACTAGAGTCACATGTGGTCAGGACAGCACAGTAACCATATTCGGATGTGACATAGGAACATCATATAACACTCCATTTCATAGAAATAACCATTAATGCGCATACAGCAACCATATGGTTTCCATCTGCTATATTAAAC
This sequence comes from Discoglossus pictus, assembly GCA_027410445.1. Lineage (NCBI taxonomy): Eukaryota > Metazoa > Chordata > Amphibia > Anura > Alytidae > Discoglossus > Discoglossus pictus. Next base: position 539,930,157 of record CM050163.1, on the reverse strand, counting down.
AGATGCTAGAAATCAGGGATCATGTGATACTAGAATTATAATCAGGGTATATTTACAATTTGGCCAACAAGTTTATAAAATTTTTAATCCATAATTAAATAATAACAACAACGAAAAATAAAAAAAAGAAGATTAAAAACACTCTAAAATCAATGGAAAAAGAAAGGTCTCCTCTGAGAAATAGTGATAAATTTCACTTTAGACAAATATATAGAGACTACTATATATAGTCTAAAGTCTATAGTCTCTATATATTTGTCTAAAGTGAAATCTATCACTATTTCTCAGAGGAGACCTTTCTTTTTCCCTTGATTTTAGAGTGTTTTTAATCTTCCTTTTTTTATTTTTCGTCGTTGTTATTATTTAATTATGGATTCGAAATTTAATAAAATTGTTGTCAAAATTGTAAATATACCCTGATTATAATTCTATTCAAATTAGTGGAAAACACTACAAGGGAATTCACTCCCTAGGATTACAAGTATCATGTGATACTAATCAAGTCCACACAAAGTGTGTTTTCGTACATTAATGATGATTCTAAAAAAGATTAATCTGGAAAACATAAAGAGGAGGTGTTAGAACAATCATAAGCTGTTATTGTAGTACATTGTTTTTGCTCTGGACACTACAATAAACCAATAAACATGAACGTCATCTAATAAGCATATTGATTCTGTCCTGTCCAATTAGAATTCCCTGAAAATGTTGAGGATATGTAATACAACAAGGCATGCTTCACTGTGAACACAAACGGTCAGCAATGGAATAGTTGTACTATGCTGATATCACACCTGGTATATGGGTGGTACCAAGGCTAGACAGATTACACTGTTCACATTACCCCCAAACACATGCACATTGATCCTGATGTCAAACCAAGGAAATCATCCATTTTGTTTGGATGACATGAAATACATTAATACACTTTCATACTGTTAAAAGGATGAAATGCAACAAAAACACATGTATAACTACTGCTTTGGATTAGCAGATCCTAATGGGACTGTGCAACTCTAAAGCCGGAACACTATTCATTATAATTGAAACTCACACCAGTCATGTTCATTAGTGAAGAGATATGTAGTCATGTATTGCATTTCAGATCCATGTGCAGTGGTGTATGGCATTAATCAAATGCCTGTTGGGAAGTGGGTTGAGTGTTCACTCACATGATGGTATTGTACTGCTCGAAGATGAAGAACATGCCTTCATGGTCGTGAGATTTGGCTATTAACACCTACAGAGATAAGAACAAGATATCAATCATAACAATATTCTGATTAACTACAACACCTCATCTCAAGGTCAATCTACATTGAACATCAATTGTTGAAATGTTAAACATAACCAGACATGTGCACACTCTGTAGCCAGCCAATAATATGTCAACATCTATACCAATCCATATTCATTGAGGAGTGGTCAGGAGGAGGACTTCCTGGATGGTCCTAAGACCTCCTCTTCCTCAGCACTGGGCCCCCACCTTCCGTGCCCGTGGCCCATCTCCCTCTTCCACGTCTTTGTTCTGGGGGGACGTGAGGTGCCACTACGTTGGCTGGCTGGGGATCTGGTTGAGATGGTGGTGAGGTCTGAGATGAGGAGGCCGACGTCTCGGGTTGCTGTTGTGCAACCGAAGGCTGGAGAGGTATGAGCTGGCGTTTGGCTAAATCGATGAGTCTGTACCGAATCACCCGTTCCTCATATCTCTCCATCTTTCGGTTGTGCCTCCTCACCTCAGAATGGAGTGATTTTGTGCTTGCTAGGAGGGTGTGTGTGAGCCAACACTACCTCTGGAGCAACCGTAGCCTCTCATTTTCTTTTTTCCTGCGTGCTATGTCCTCCCTGGAGAACCGGTCCCTGATTTCCCGCAATGTCAGGGGTGATGGTGTTGACGGCAATGTGGCCACAGGTGATGACAAAGGGCTGGAGGTGTCGGCATTGTGGCAGGAGGTGACGGCATCGGTGGCCGAGGTGACGGCATTCATGGCCGAGGTGGCGGTATTGGTGGCCGAGGTGACGGCATTGGTAGCCGAGGTGACGTCTTCAGGCCCTGAGGTGATGGCTTCAGGCCCTCAGGTGACGGCAGCAGGAAGTGAGGTTATGGCAGCCGGCCCTGAGTTGTAGGCAGGAGGGCCTGAGGTGTCGGCAGGAGGGCCTGAGGTGTCGGCAGGAGGGCTGGAGTGTTGGTCCATGTTTGGGGACCCCAATGTGTGGGAGGCCATGTTGGGGGGAGCCCATTGCATGTGAGGCCATGTTGGGGGACCCCATTGTGTGCGAGTGGTTGTGGGCTGCCATGGCCGCAATGTTGTTGGAGTTTAATAACAGAACCAAATAAAATAATAATTAACAGCACTCACAAAAGGGATAGATTGTTTTTGCCTAGGCCGAGGGCAGCACATTTTCAGTGGGCTGCAGGCTGTCTGAAGTTGCCAGTGCGGTGAAATGGAATAGTTTGTTTAGATACACAGACATTTCTATATACAGTGACAGCTCTGTTTTAAGTCTAACTGGCACTTTCTGACAGAATATATAACATAAAAATACCATATTGTATACTGGTAATCTTATTATAAAATCATTAGTAGCTGGGATATTGAGTGGTGCACAAATATGAATGAGCCTAGGTCAGCATAAAACCTAAATAAACCCATGCATTGAAGTCTCTCATAAATGACGTTTTTTCCCCCTTGAAGCTAAAAGTGCTGCAGAATTTATTCAGACATATTCTTGAGACATATTTTTGCAATTTTATTTTGATTTTCAATATTTATTTTTTATTTTATTTACATTTTTTACTCTTTTTCTTCAGACTTTGGTTTACATGCCAAAAACTTGATCAGTATAACTCAGTTGAGTAATAATATTTATGTCACTAAAAGAAATACATTCAGTCTCCAGAATGGAATTCCTACATTCAATTGGGTGCATTACTAATATGTTCTCCATATTATTAGATAATGCAACCACTGTGCTTGGTGCTATATATTGGCACTTCATAAATAAATAAATAATAATATTAGTAATAAACATGAATCATTAAACTTAAATGTGCTTACACTTTTTTGCTTTTTATGTTAACTTTTATTCCTTTGATTCATGTTAGATTCACAAACCTCGAGAAGAAACCATAGTGCTGTGAAAGCTCATTTTAGTTTTCTCATCAGCTGTTAAACATTATCTTTATACCACTTCTGATATTTTTATTTGTAAGTGCTCTTTAAAACCGACCTTTTCAAATGTAGCCCTCACATCTACAACCTGGACAACCTATAGATGTCAGCAGTCTGGCTAATTCAATCTTCATCATGACCCACAGCCAACTACTCTAACCTCCTCATGATTATACATCTTTCTATCTCTTATTATAGCACTTAACTTTATAAATAAAGATACATAGAGAGAAGAAGAAAAGATACAGGAGGAGGAGTGAGCCTGATCAGGGACAGGGACAGAAAGAAGAAAACAGAAAGAAGAGGGAGAGAGAAACAAGAGAGATAGAAAATTGAGGAGATGGATAGAGGAGAGTGACAGCGGAGTGGGAGAGGGATATAGGAGGGGTAGAAGAACAGAGGAGAGGAAGATGGTAGGGGAGGGTCCGAGGAAAGGATAGAGGGTAGAGTTGGGTACGTACAAAGCAGGGGGCAGGGATAGAGGAACAGGATTGGGTTCGGGTGAAAGGTTCAGAGAATTGGGGGGTTGGACAAAAGAGAAAGACAGACAGTCGAGTCGGACTAGATAAAGAGGAGGATAAAAGGGATAGATTGGGGGAGACAGAGGAGAAGAATAGAAGGAGTGGGGCAGAATAGTTGTAGAGGGACAGTGTGGAGAATATAGGCTCATAGGGGAGGATCTAGCAATCCACCCATGGGCTATCTTTACGTTAAAAAAAATAGAAAATACAAAATATTATGGCCATCCATTCCACTCTTTTACCATTCTTTCTTACATAATTCCCTCACTTATTTTACCTAATTTCTTGGTACTCTCTACATTCAGAATACAGCTGTGTATAAAATTCAGTTTCAGTTTGCTAAAAAAGAACAAAATAGATTGCACACATTCTTTAAGTGTGCTCTTTCATTCTAAATAAGCTTATCCTTAAGCTTCAAATCAATTCAAAGTATAACTTATGGTCAATGGCAGAGCTAGAGTATGGAGGGACCGGGTGCAAAAAAAATGTTTGGACCCCTCGGAGGATTGTAAAAAATGTTTTGCACTGGACCCTGCAGGTACCAAATCCCTCAATGCTCCTGCCTGTGCAAAGCTGCTCTGCCTGCAGCAGAGCTCCAGAGTGCACTCACTCCACTTTCCTATATCATTCTCTACGTATAATTATGTACAAATATATATACACATATATACACATATATAAGCATCACCCCCTCACAGCAACCATCCTTTTTAGCATCCATCCCTACATAGCAACTAGTTCTTGTCAGCAGCCATGCAAACCCTCTCAGCACCCACCTCACATAGCACCCATCCCTATCTTCTTGGTTCCTCCCTTACAGAACTCATCTCCCTGTACTTTGCTGCCACTTTGCAGGCCTTGTTCTCTTACCTTCTTCCCTGATACACATCCCCAGTATGCTGAACTGCTACACACTGCCACCTGTTGGAGCATCAGTAGAAATGCTGTTGTTTCAACAGGCACACAAACATTTCAGGCTGGGGGTGATTTGTGTGGTCAAGGAGACACAGAGGGCCCCAGGAGGGTGCCAGTGGTGCCTTAGCAGGTTGGGCTTTGTTGAGGCTTCAAAGGGCCCATACACTGTGGTATTACTAAGAAAAGGTTTACTATTCAGAGCAGCAGATCAATTAAATCTGGTTCTGTATATGCTATGGTTTACACAGCCTTCTGCATCCATGTCATGAGGCCTTCACTCTTAACTTTTCCTCCTCTTTAAAAATAATCAGAATATTGAGATAAAGTGTAGAAAATGAAATAAATGTCACAAATGGCAGAGTGACATCTTGCTGGCAGAAGACAACACAAAGCCAGAAGGGGAAGCAGCTGCAACAGATCTGAAAAGGGCAGAGGAATGTAAGACAAGCACAAGATAATTTGTAAATCAATTAATATACAGAATATTCAAATAATTAATTTTAATTAAATGTTTGGGTATAGCCAGTATGTTTTTTTAAAGAAGATCAGATAAAGGAACAGAAAGCCAAATTAGGAAGACTGTGATCCCTGGCAGCAAATAGTCGGATATATTGTAAATTGTAGAAATTAATTAGAAGGTTTTAATCCAACTTTAATATACAAATGAATGATGCAAAATAATGCCAAAATTGGTTAGACAACTTCATAACTTATTAAAAAGAAATCTTTGAGTTCACAAAACTATACAGATTTTGAAATCATAATTATAATATATATATATATATATATATATATATATAAATAAATATATATATATATAATTATATAGATATGTATATATATATATATATATATATGTATATATATATAGGGCCGCAAGGACCGGCCCGCAGGCTATTTGCCTATTCTATTCCCTTCCGGCCGGGGCCTTGTTATCCATTGCGGCTGCACGCGCCGCAGGAAAGTCTTTGATCTTAAATGGCCGCAAGAGTTTCGGCCGCAAGAAAAGCCTGGTTGCTATTCTATTGCACCGGGAACCCTCTCGGCAAGGCTAAAACCGAGCCGCAGCTTACTTGCACTAAAAAGGTCCCGCAAGCACACAATTAGGCACATAATAAAGCCATCCTGCACTCTTATGAGTCGATAAAGTGATTGGGGGTGTTAGCATTCATAGCACAACATTACCCTACACTCAAATCCACAAATAATTTTTATTTTAATTCATGTCAAATATCCGTGGACAAAGTCCCGAGGGCTTGGAGCACCTCAGACCCGCCCAGGCTGCGGGACGGAAAATAAACCGTTAATGAAATATCGAATTTGAGCTGATGTGCAAGCTTGAGAGGGGGTTGCTATTAATCCTCATGTCCCCCATTATGATCCCTAGCATTTACAGAGCTTTACAGTGCCATCTTGAATTTATATTTGCATTTAAAGTTTTTAGACCTTGCGGCCGGTTGCATGATATGCGTCCGGCCGTAAGGGGGATATCCTTGCGGCGCCGTCTATTTGAATTGCAAGGTAAAGGTAGCTCTACACGGGGCCATAAGACGGCCGCAAGGAATCGCGGCTTTGCGGCCGTTTTACGGCCGATAATAGAATGAGGCCCATAGTGTTTTAGAGACTCTTACAATAGGTTAGTTTTTAAGTGGTATTTTAACCCTATCACCATTTTCTACAGATTCTGGTTTTATATTTAAACATTACATTCAGTTAATTTTTTGGAATTAACCAGAGAAGAGAACTGTTTTTTTTTTCAACAGACCTTGCTTGTCTTAATTATGTTATCTATTTCTGCCCCTCTGAGCTCAATCAAGACCAAATTAATTGCCTCAATGACCTCGTTTACCCATCTCCACTTCTGCCATCCCCTTCTTCATGTACCTTCAATCTTTTCCCAGCATCAGAGTCTTCTCTAGGGAATCCTGTGTTCTCATGATTCGGAAAAAAATATTTGAAGTTCAGCCTCATTATCGAACTTTTCAGTGAACAGTTTGGCTTGCTTTGTAGTATTGATTGATTGGATCTTCTTGAAATGTAAGGAATGCAGTTTTCTCCAACACCATAATTCAAAGGCATCAATCCGATGGAGCTCAGCCTTCCTTATGGTCCAGCTCTAACACCTGTATGTTACTATTGGGAATACCATAGATTTAAATATGCAGACCTTTGTTGATAGTTAGATATCTTTAATAGCTTATCTAGACTTGCCATAGCTTTCCTCCCCAGTAACAAATGTAATTTAATATCATGGCTGCAGTCACCATCTGCAGAGATCTTGGATCCCAGGAAAATGAAATCTGTCACTGCATCCTATTTTTCTCTATCTACTTGCCACAACTTTTTAATGTGAAGCAGCAGAAAAGTTTCGAATTCTCTTCTTTCACCATCATCAATAAGTGCTTTAGTTCTTCCTCATTTTCAGTCATCAGAGTAGTATCATCAGCGTATCTGAGGTTGTTGATATTTCTACCAGCAATATTGATTCCTGTTTTGGATCTTTACACTCCCACTTTACGCATGATGTACTCTAGGTATAAGTTGAATAAATAAGGTTACAATATTGCCTTGTCACATTAATTTTCCAATCCGGAACCATTTGGTTGTTTCATTCTGACCATGGCTTTTTGGACCACATACAAATTCCTCAGGAGATGGGTTGTATGGTCTAGTATCCCCATCTCTTTAAGAACATTTTGTTGTGATCCACACAGTCAAAGGGTTTAGAAAAGTCTTTGGAGCAGAGTTAAATGTTTTTTATTTGTTATATATGTTATTATAGGTATCTTTTGGCTTCCTACTTTTGCATTACAATCTCCTATGATGATAGTAACATCTTTTCTTGGTGTTATATCTATGACGTGTTGAATGTCTTTGTAGAACTGGACAACTTCAGCCTCTTCAGCATCCATGGTTGGAGGCCAGACTTGGATCACTGTGATGTTAAATGGCTTGCCTTGAATTCAAACAGAAATCATTCTGTAATTTTTGGGGTATAACCAAGCACTGCATTGGTCACCCGTTGATTGATTATGAGAGTTACTCCATTTCGTATGCAAGAGTCTTGACCACAGTATAATATCTGGTATATATGAAATGTCCAATTTCAGTACATTTGAGTTCACAAATTCCCATTGTTTACCACATGTAGTTTGCCTTGGTTCATAGTTCTAACGTTTCAGGTTCCTATGCTGAATTGTCCTTTGTAGCAGCCAACTTTTCTTTCCCCTCCAGACGTAGCCACAGCTGGGTCATCTAGATTTTGTCCCAACCACTTCATTGGATCTGGTATTACTCCTACTCACCGTCTGCTCTTCCTCAGTAATGTGGTGCGTACCTTCTGACCTGAGGGGCTAATCTTCCGGTGCCATATAGTTTGCTTATCCATACAGTTTTCTTAGCAAATAGACCATTGTTTTAATTCTTTTGTAGACTCTACATATGCCAATTGTCATTTTCTATGGTCTGACATGTACGAAACAAATTAAAATTAAGGACGTTTTTGTAATAAATTATTTTTTTATAAAGTGCACAGTGATAAATATTGTAGCATTTGTTTTATAAACATTACCATAAAAAAACATTTAGTATGTAGTATAAGCATAAGGCTATCGTGAGGCTTAATTAAGCCAAACTTATGGGGCAGATATAATGGGCAGCAGATATGGGCTGCCATCACATCTATGTTTCTATGTTTGTTTTCAGAATTAACTTACTTTTCCAAGCACTAAAAGTCAGGACCATACACTTATTTTCCCGATAAGATTCAGTGACTGGAAACTAAAAATTAAATCATTTATTTTAGTTGCCTTAATATAACTTGTCGGCAGGTGATCATTATTATTACAGCTTGACGCCTACAGTAGAGTATGACATATTTTTATCTCTAAGGTAGGGCATAGAGCCTCTTTAAGTACCCTATATGCCCCAATAATACTTATGCAATCAACTGATTGCTTTTGCCACATAATAGAGACATGGAGAAAATAATTTAAAAGAAGAGCATTCCTTTGCTTTATTATTTTTGTCAATAGAGGGGACCCATGATCCTGGTATTGGTAGAGATATGGTGGCACCCGCTCTTTTCATAACTGCTATGGTGGCTAGTGTGGTCAAAGTGAGGTACAGGTTTCTGGTGAGACTGCTCTTTGAAAGAACGGTCTTCTCTCTTTTTAAATAGGGGGCAACTATGGGGGCTTATAGAAATATATAATATATATTTATTATAATTTATTTAAAGTGATTATTCATATGTGGATCTGGGGGGGCGGGGGGGATAGCAGCTCTTTTGTAGTGGTCAAGCAATCTCAATGTATATGAAAATGTAACAACCATCCTTTGAAAGTGAAACAGATATCTTAAACGTTGTTTTATGGGGGAAAGAGACAAGTCCGCATATAGAGCCGCTCTCCCTCCATTAATAGCCTAGTGGTCAAGTAATTGCTTGATTGCATATGAGGTTCCCATGTAGTTCTGCTGAAACGGCTTTAAAAAGTGCAATAATCATACTGCACACTATTATTGTATGTACTAGGTAATGCATGGATATATATATCTACTTTAAACTGATTAATTAAATATCCAAACACCTCTTGACCAAACATGCCACTTGGGCTGAGATCTTAACCATTAATTCATACTCTTATTAGTTTTGGCAGAAAAGAACATCACAAATTAAAAGATCCAAATATTTAAAGCAATAATATTGTGAAGGCATTTGAATTAGATTGTATTATTATTGTTTTTGTTTATTATTGTCATTTATAATGAGGTTACGTTTATTTATAGCGGCCTGCAGACCATAGAAAAGTTTTTCTTTTCCCAAAATGTTTTTTACTTTATTTTTCATTAAAAGTTTTGCTATAATCAGTATTTTTTCTAAGAAAAAAGATCAGCTAAAACAACAGAAAGACAAATTAGGAAGACTGTGATCCCTGGCAGTGGATGTGTGATATATTGTAATTGTAAAAAATTAGATGTTTTAATCCAAATTAATGATGCAAAATAATGCCAAAATAGGTTAGACAACTTCATAACTTATTAAAAATAAGTCTTGGAGTTTATAAAACCCAGAACATACAAAAGTAATAATAGGATGGGCAACTAAATGGCAGACGAGATTTAATATGAATAAATGTAAAGTTATGCATTTGGGAAGGAAAAATAGCCATGCAATTTATAATCTTAATGGAGCAAATCTATCAGATATTGAAAGAGATTTGAGAGTGCTTGTGGACAACCACCTAGGTAACAGTGCTCAAAGCCAAGCAGCAGCTGCAAAGGCAAATAAAATATTAGCATGTATTAGGAAGGATATAGAAGCCAGGGAAGCAAATATATTTCTGCCACTATACAAATCCCTAGTAGGCCCTCATTTGGTTAATGGAGTACAAATTTGGGCACCACTTCATAAAAAGCACATTTTAGAGCTGGAAAAGGTACAGAGAAGGGCAACAAAACTAATAAGGGGAATAGAGGGGCTAAGTTATGAAGAAAGACTAACCAAATTAAACTTATTTTCTCTAGAAAAGAGGCATCTAAGAGGGGATGTGATTACCTTATATAAATACATCTAGGGTCAATACAAGGCTTTGTCAGGGGAACGTTTTGCGCCAAAAGGTTTTCAACTGACAAGGGGACATCCTTTGAGGTTAGAAGTAAAAAGATTCCAACTTAAAGAAAGAAAAGGGTTCTTCACAGTAAGGATCATTAATCTGTGGATTTCTCTACCAAAGGAGGTGGTGACAGCAGATTCGGTAGTTAAATTTAAAATAAGATTGGATATATTGTTTAATTAAAAAGGGCATTCAGGGATATACTGGATAATTAGAGAAGGAGTATTGATTCAGGGAGGATTTTTTTTTTTAGCCGGAGCCCGATTTTAAAAGGCCAAAGATGAGGAATAATGTCTTCAACCATAACTGAAGACGATTGAATCTTCTATCAATATGGTTGTACCCGCTTATCCAAGACTGAAGAGTAAGGACGAGGGTTTTGATGATCATCGCTGCAAGGGATCAAAGAATAAGGAATGTATGTTTAGTGTAAGTTACATGGGGATCTAATATGGACCACTGTAGTGGCATGAAGTGTGCCATGGGATTTAATTGAGGGGTAAACATTAGGTGCCATATAGGTTTATGAGGACCCAGGGTTAAAGTTATCTATAACATGGTGGCCTATTGTGGACCCTCATGGTATATGGTAGGGGTCGCCACATCCAGTCCTGAGAGCCACTCAGGTCAGGATTTAAGGACAAGTCTACAGACAATACTTTTTCAGTCATCAGGTGCAAAGAAAGGAAACCCTCAAATCCAGGTAGACCACCATGAGGACCTCCAAGGTACAGGGTTTAATATTAGGTGCCACGTGGTCTGTTGAGGATCTCTGGGATATGGGAGTTTATTTTAGGTGCCACAAAGGTCCGTTGAGGACCCTGTGCTATGGTGGTTAATTTTAGGTGCCACAGATTTATTTAGATATTTAGGAATATAGCAAGATGTTGGGACTAGTGTAGTATATTTTTGGTTAGCATTTCATAGCATTGCTATGGAGACTACTAAGCTTCAGAATCAGATTCTCCTGCGAGCAGACTTTAGGGCTAGAATGGACCGACAAAACCATTCTGGGTGAAATCATTTTTTTCCCCAGGAATGTTAGAAGAGCTCCAGGACTCCCACAGATATGAGAAAAGGTTATCTTGAATATTCCTGAATTTTGGAATGGAGGCCAATGCCTGGCAAACAAACATATAACCTTTACTTGTAAATACATTACAGTGGTAAGATCTTAGTATTGTGATGCGTTAGCTTGGTAGGGTTTTGCTAATGAACTTCACTTCATTCTTTGCTTACAAGAACCACAGAATAGAGGCCTCTGTATCCAAACCTAGGATTTTCATCTCATTATGGGAGAGAGTCTGACTAGGAAGCCATTTATATTTAGTCATAAGGGAAATATCTTGAGGTTTTAATTAGTTAGTTTTACACTACTGTAATGTTGGATCATATGGATTAAAAATAAAAGGGCCACTGTACAATGAGAAGATATAATTGAAAACTTTGAGTATGACTAATTGATTTATTTCTCAGCAAAACGTCATAAAGCTAGTTTTTAATAAAAAAATATATCAATGTTGATGTCTCTGCAGGATCCTGGAGCAATCCGTGATACATGATGTCATGTGTGTGTAAAAGAATAAGAATATAGAATATAGAAACAAGGTGCATTCTAGTATATGCTAATGCTAATGACGTGGCGCTCATGTGATGTCACATGCGCGCCAGTCACATCAAGACCCGGAAGGAGCGGAGGCCGGAGCGGTTAAGTGAGGAGAGGGGAGGGGGGGTATTTAGAGGGGTAGTATGAGGGGGGGTAGAATGAGGGGGGGTTGAGGATGAGGAGGGGGGAGGGAAAGAGACACGGGGGGGTTAGAGAGACACAGGGGGTAGAGAGACACGGAGGGGGTAGAGAGACACAAGGGGGGGTTAGACAGACACAGGGGGAGAGAGACAAGTGGGGGGGTAGAGAGACACGGGGGGGGGTGAGAGTGACTCGAGTATAAGCCAAGGGGGCCCTTTTTAGCTTTAAAAAAAGGGCTGAAAAACTCGGCTTATACTCGAGTATGTACGGTATATATATATATATATATATATACTAGCAAATTGCCCGTCAAAAAATTGTAAGGTAGCTAATGCTGGTTGGTGTATAATAATAAAAGATCTAATACATTAATAAATTAATATCTAATGCTGTTTGGTGTGTAATAATGAAATATATATTACATTAATAAATGAATATATTTTACCTATTGTGAAGCATTGTGTTGAAGAGCTGTCAATGTGTTTTGAGGTTGCTGCAGCATTAGTGGTGTGGAGCTGCTGTGTAAGTGTGCTGAATGTGTGCAGTGTAATACTGTGCGTGCGCGAGACGAAACCGTTAGCGTAGTGGTGTACTTCTGCATTGGCGTAAAATGGCGGGTTATCTGTGGTATGCGTCTTTGCAGATTATCCGTCGGTGCTTCGTGGTGTTCTTCGAGTTTCGTGTGGTGTTTTGCGAGTGTGTTGTGGTATTTTACGTGTTGAGAGTGCTGAAGCCTCGTTTTGTTCGTCGGCCATTTTTTCTCTCGCCTAGCGATTTTATTAGTGTCTAAAGTGTTTTATTTTTATTTAAATGAAGGTGTAACTTGGTTTTTTGAGGTGCTGGATGGTTCCTCTTGCTGTAGGTAAGCTTTTTATGTGTGTGTTGTGTGTATTTATTTTGTTTTAAATGTTTGTATGTCGGCGTGTTGCGTCCGATGTTTGCGAGGTCGTAATGTCTGGTAACGTGTCTCGTATGGTGTTTGCGTGTATAGCCTCGTTTTCGTTTTGTTCGGCTGCCATTTTTTCTGTCGCTTAGCAAATTTTTTAGTGTCTAAACTCTTTTATTTTGAGTGAAATGAAGGTGTAAGTTGCATTTTTGAGGTCCTGGATGCTCCCTCTTGCTGTAGGTAAGCTTTTTATGTATGTGCTGTGTGTATGTATTGTGTTTTGAATTTTGTAATGTTCGCGAGTTGCGTCCGAATGTTGCGTGGCCTTAATGTGTGTTAACGTGTGTCGTATGTTGTTTGCGTTGCTCGTAAAATTTAGCGAGTGTCGTAATTGGTGTGTCGTGTTGTTTGCGTTGCGACGTGAAGTTTGCGAGGGGCGCAGTTGCTGGCATGGAGCGCCTTCGGCGATCCATGCCAGCAACTGCGGCCCTCGCTTTGCTTCGCAACTGAGGCCCGCGAGCCCGCAAGCGTTAGCAACAACTCACATGCTCACAACAATATATGTGATATTTTTTTTACGTTTCGTAAACCATTATATATTATCTATTTATCAACCATAGATATAGATCTTCGGTATCCTCTATCATATGGGAACTTTTTATTCACTTATGCATTATTATTATTACTATCTTACTATTACTAAACTTGTGCATTACTGGCACTACTATTATTATTATTTTTAAGTGTATTTAATTGTATTACTATGATAATACATGCATAGTATCATTAGATACACATAGATCAATTATGTATACTTAGTATGTTTAATTATGCTGAATGGCCTGATCCCGAGTAGTTTTTTGCTTTATCTTTTCTCATTATTATAATATATTGATTTTTATTTTTAGGAATTTCACTATCTATATATATTCTTTATATGTACACACACCTGCTTTTCCCTATATACATGTATATCGCCATTATTTGTACCAATTTTTACCTGTTAATGATTCTTTGTTTTTTTTTATATTTTAATATTAGCACTGACATTATGGCAACCCACCTTGTCCCATTCATATCATAGGGGTTCAAAAATGGGTGCATATGTGATGGAGTTGGTATTTATCTGAGAGATTTGAGCCTCACATCAAACATATATACTATACACGAATAAGATCTATGTACAATTAATTACTAGTTTAACCATACATTAAAACAAAAAAATTATCACATAGATATCCACTTTTGGTCTAGTGTGTAGAGATTTGTGTATATATATATATATATATATATATATATATATATACATATATATATATGTATATGTGTAGGAAGGTGCGTATGTGTGCATATGAACATATACTTATACTCATATATGTGTGTGCATAAACGTTTTACAGGAAATTATATGACTGAGGAAGCTGCGAAAGGAGCGATGAAACGCATTTGACCACTATACCACTGTTGACAAACCAGTGGTCCTTTTAATTTGAGAGTTTAGTTCTGGATAAACTGTTAGTTCTATCAGTAATTTTTTGTATTTTTTTTTATCTTGGAGGCATATATATTTTTTACAATTGAAAATAAACCAGCTAATAATAGTTTGCTGGCATAGTGATTCCTTTACCCTCAATTCAAATAGACAATACACCCCACAAGACTTATTAGACTACACAAATCGGTATCTAGTCCATTCCATAAGGGAGGACCTGTCATACCCAAATGAATGAAGAAACTACTGAAGCCCACCTGAAGGAGGACGTCTGAGAGACAGATGTGCTTTCATGATACCTCATAACTTTGAGGTAATCTAAGATGAGGGCAATTATATATACGTTTGGTGTGTCTCATTTTTCATCTGAGTAATCCACACCAGGAGAAGTTGCTCTTCTACCCCCCCCCCCCCCGCTCTTGTATTTACTGTGAATGGTGTGTACCAAAGAAGCAGCACATCACCAAAACATAGTACAAGGCGAGTCTTTTGACACTCTACACGTATCTTTTCAACCTTGTGAAGGGTGAATCTACATCCCGTAGCATATTTGCACATAACCCCAAAATAGTTTTTTAGACTTTTTCCTGAACACCTAGAGCTCTGTAGCCACAGCTGGGATCAAGTAACCCCAGCACATCCTCATTACAGCTGCTTATATGTCTTTTTTGTTAAACTATAGTGTTGCTTTAACTGCGGTATATTGGAAAGCTTGTGGTCAGCAGGGTTATTTAAATTACGATGGACATGTTCTTCGTACCAGATATTTTGGGATAACGTATCTTCATTTATTGAGAGGTTTTCTTGGTAAAAGAGGATCTTGTAGTATCTTTTCTTGGATTTGCTAAGAATTTTTTTTTTCAAACTATACTAAAGGTGACAATGCAACAAGTCTCATGCCAGGAGTTGAATTCCATTATTCTGCTGCCATCCTAACATGCCATTGATAAATGTTTTAATAACAAGAATTGGCTTTGTCTCAGGCATGAAAAGTAGAATGTTTTGGAAGACATATTTATGCAAATTATGGAGCATTTCACATAATGATATATAAGGATCTAATACTGGAATTTATGTATTCTCTAAACACTTTCCACTTTAAAGTATTTATTTTCATAAAATGCTGTTTCTCCCTTGTTAATTTATATTTTTTGTGTTTTCTTGTATTGCAAGGAAGTGTCGGAGATCCCTGTATTTGCTATGCACTGTTTCCTATTGGGGAAAATTGAGATAACAGCCCTTCACACTTCATGTCAGCCACTTAAGATGCGTAGTAAATTCATCCAGCAGCTGTGTAGGCCAAGAACATGTTAAGACAAAAATCTAAGTTTTTGTTTATGAATATAAGAATCCATTTTGTGTCGGATAAACAACTTCCTGAGATCTGAATCATGATGGTACGTTTTTGTATCTATGAGTGGATGTAGAGATAGGGTAGGATGGAAATGGAGACGTCAAGTACCTTGGTTAGACAATTTGTTCTATTTGAGATTGACACGACACCCCTTCAACATCACAAGACCAGAATTAGGCTGCTTCCATCATTAGATGCAAGCATTGTTCTCCAGAAATGTAAACCCACCTCTCTCACACACAACTTACACCGCAGAATTATGGATTCATCCAAGGTGAAGCAGAGGCATCAATCATGGTTTATCTGTTTCTAATTAAACATTAGCCTTATAACTTTTATTTTATGTATATATATTCATTCATTGTACAGTGGACCTTTCAAGAGACCTATATGAAGCTAACTATATGGAAAATCTGAATACATTTAAAAAAAAAATTCTTAGCAAATGTTTTACAAATGTTAATTAGATCTAGCAATTAGTCTGGGAAATATTGCTGGAGACGAGATGAGCTGGAGTAACTGCTGTTTACAAAAGATTGGGATACGCACCCTTTATATAAACTACAGAAGAGGCAACTTTGTGTAGCTTCTATGTTAAATATACACATAAACTGAAATGTAGATAAGTAATTGGTTTGCTATGCTAGCAGACAAAGAAATGGCCTAGGGCCAATGTATTAAAATTCGACTAAATTAATTGTGTATATTATAAAAAAAACTACAATTTTTGTAGGTTCATGAACAGTTTAAAAAATATTAAAATTACATTTTAGAGATAAACATATTGATAAAGATGGAACACATACATTCGTGATAAAATGTGAAGAAATTCATTGTGTATTAAATCTGAATCTTTAGCAATTAGTGGAAGAGTATGGCACCATGAGCACAGTAAGAGATCCCTTAAGGTCCTTTAGGATCCAACTGTGTTTATTATTTGGTATCAGTATGCAAATATATGCCTGACTACACTTATTGTGCGATTTAGAACTTCAAAATAGACTCTTGTTTCAGACAGAGTTTTCTAAATTACTCACTCTCCAAGAGCACCATTTTATTTAAAAAAAACAATGTACCCATTACTTGTATACAATGGAATAAGCATCATATCCCGGAGCATATATGCCAATGTACGCTAAGCTTTCACATTCTGTTGTCTGTAACACATTAATCTGGTACTAAATGTACGTATTACACAGTATGTACCTGGCATTAAGTACTGGACTGCTTAGTATGCTACTCACATAGTTGAACTTTTTTGTTAAAGACCTACGTGAAATTTGCATTGGGTGATTTTTTTTTTTTTTTCACCTTGGAATGAACTAAGAAGTGATTACTTACAAAAACTTAAAAAACGTATTCATTTATTAAACCTTGTTTGTTTTATTAAAATTGCTATAGACATTGGGCTGCATCATCATATAGGAAATCTTGTTTTTTTACCTGGGATTTACATACAATAGCTCTATAATTAACAAGGCAATGATAAAAAAGAATTAAGGAAGCTATTTTTAAATGCATAGAGTTAATAATAAAAATAATTGTAGCTTATTTGTGTGGTTACATCTGTCATAAAAACACATCATAATATGTACCATACTGCAATTAAAATGATATTCATAAGATATAAAGCTTTTACCAATAGTTTTCAATGGTAAAAAGTAGAAATATTAACTTACTAGTCTCTGGAGTCATAAAATTCCTGATGACTACTGGAGGATCATGGGAATTGTAGGCTGCACTTATACATTCTACCGCAATGGTTCAGTGGATTCCATACTTTTTAAGGACAACTAAAAAAATTGTGGAGATTTTTTGTGGATCCCTAAAATATTGTCGAGGTTTGTGGTGGATCACCTAATGATTTGACCAACTGCACATCACTATAGTATTTGGCATATAGGCTGTGTATTTATAATAACATACTATGTAGATACATCTGAACTAATTATGTATAGACTAGTGACTTGCCTGTCAAAAAATTACAGCAATAAAATTTGAAGCCATGGTAATGCTGTTTGCCAACGAATGTGAGGTTATGGCCCCTCTGAGCGGCTTCAGCGCTCATCGAGAGCCACAACTTGCTAACTCATCGCAAGCCTCTCCCCTGTGTACTTTCATTGCGAGCCTCTCTCCCTGTGTTACTACCTTGGGTTAAGTGTCACTGCCTTTGATTAAGTGTTACTGGCTTGAGTTAAATGTTACTGCCTTGTATTAAGTGTTAAGCGTTAAGTCTTAGTGCCTCGGGCTGGTATCTACATCCTCCAGTCGCCTTTTCCGTCCTTCGGCTGCGTTGTACGTCTTTCAGCCTCTTTTTCGGTTTGTTTAATTTTTTTCCGCCCACCATTTTTTGTCCCACTTCGCCGATTTTTGATCTAAAAAAAAGCCAAAATACGACTCAAATTAACTTGCAACCTCACTCACAGGCTCCCTGGCACTCCCCCTGAGCTGTGTGTGAGTGTTTAAGTAAATTTTAGGCATATTTGTGTGTTTTTGCAGTTTGGCGGTTCAACCGTTAAATGCGTACTTTTGCGGGCCGTAATTTCTCTTCCGTCGCTAAGTCCCAAGTCGTACAGGCCTTAATTTCGGGGGTGTCGCTAAGTTGCAGTGAGCGCCTTCTGTGCTCTTTTTATCTAAGTGGCGCGCATCTCCACCAGCGCAATGAGCGCCTTTGGCGGTCATTACCTAATTCCCGAAGGTTGTAGGGATGAGCGCCTTGCCTGGTCGCGAAGGCCGCAGTTGCAAGCCTGCAATTTTAACATAGTGTTACCAACAACTTTTGGCAAGCCTGCACTACTCACAACTATATATGTGATTTTCTTAGTTATTACGTAATTTCTTTGTCATCTCAGTTGCTATGTGTACCACTTGAGTGCATCTCATGGACCACTTATGGGCCATGACCAAAATTTGGGAACCTCTGCTTTAGACATACATTTTGTATTGAAGTATTTTTATGGAAGAGTTCAGAAACGAAAATAACAAGAAATTGAAATTATAAAAAAAAAAAATCTTGCTCAGTGTTGGGAGATAAGATACTTGCATCGACTGCTAGAAACTACAACGTGAGCACAAATGAAAAAAGAATGGTTTTAGATAAGAGATGGAACTTATTTGTAAATATTCTGTGTGTCATGATTTTATTCCTGGGCCAGTGGGGAAAAGTTAAATAGGAACATCTAAATTAACTGTAGACTGAGCACTTAAATATAATTTATAGTTTAATGCACTGAAAATGAATATAATAATTATATTTATGGCAACACAATATGGTTATGGAATTGATATACTGCTATTTATACAGTCAATGAGAAAAGGAAAACATCAAGGAAGTGGTAGAAGAGTCTCACAGGACAAGAATTAATAATCTGAAAAAGTATTCAATTATCATATAAATTCTCTGCAAACAGTGATTTCGCTGCCACTATGAATTCTGGGTAGTGACATGCAAATGAGTTCTACATCTTTTGCCATTAACTCACCTAACATGGGAATCCATTTAGGTGTATGTGCCCTGATCTCGGGCAGCCTTTAGCACACATGCTTGGATGGAGGAGGTACATTTTGAATGTCATTTCCATGTCTCTAACTTGTCAGTGAACTCACTATTTGCTCGGAAATTATTTGGAAGCGGTGTAATTTGGCCACTATTTGTTGTCCCAATGTAGATTTGATTGACATATATATAAGAAGATCTTTGTATTTTTAGGGTCCACATTAGAGTCTCTGTGAATGAGAAAGGGTTAATATGTCAGCCATATGCATGTATTTATGTTGCAATTTAAATGAGGTAGTGTGTCTTTAGTAGCATTCAGCATGTTTCATCATGGCTTTTCATATTGGCATATGCATGACCATTACAACATATGTTTTTTTTTGTTGCTATTTTTGATGACATTGTAATGTCTTCCATTGCTTTCCCTGTGTTTTAAAGTGTTTTGCTGTCTTTATATTGTCATTTGCAATATCCTATTTGGAACCCGTAAGCTAGGAGCTGCCATTTCATTTGACATTCGCAGGCTTAGTTGCGGACGCTGTCTTGATCGGTTTTTGCAATTGAATAGCTATGTGCGATTTTCGCAATCGGAATCACAATTTGCCATGAAAGATCAAATGCTTCGGGATGCTGTAAGTTACAGGTTTAACCATTGCCATTATTTCAAGGCCGTAACTCGTACCGCGTTTGGAGCCCGCAAAAAGGCACAAATTGAATAGCAAATTAACTTGCAACCTCACTTATGGGCTACCGCATCGAGCGAGAGCTCAAATGAATCGGGCTCATAGCCACTAAATATAGCCACATGAAATTAGGACTTAACGAGCCAGCATACTTACTTTTCATGTTAAGGGGACACTGAACTCACTGAACAATGCTCTTCAGGATGTGAAAGACAATAAGATTGTATGTTAAAATGATCTATATTTTGTAATTACACTAATAACAGCAAAAAAATCCTATTTTAAATCTACTTTTACATACAGTCTGTCCTGCCCACTGGCTACTGCATGAGTAATTAACACAGGGCTGAGTCTATGCATGTTATGTGAGGGGCTATGGGGGATGGCTATGATTGATAGCAGAGCATCCCCATGGACTGATGTTACACTGCACTGACCAGTTAACTCATAGATGCCCTGCACAGATATATGTTGTAAGGTTTATATTTTTGTTTCTTGGAATCTCTGCACAGAGTAGCATGGAGCATAAAGCACAGAGCACCAACCCTCTGACATTGGTCTGCATTGCTCAAGTTCCAGAGAGAGGCAAGAGAGCAGAAACCTGAATTCTCATAAAAAAAAAATCAAAGCCGTTCCATTCAAACTGGAAATGTAAGCAGTCTGACAAAAACCTTACCATTGACTTGAATGGGGGGACACCGCTGCAACATGATTGGTTGCAAACATAGAGCAGTCTGTGGACAGTCTTTCATGCATATAAACACATACTTTATTTTACTTGATTTCTCAGTAAACAATGCACATATTTCAAAAATTCAAAAAGTAATATGCTTTTAGGAGATCTGTACAGTGATGTGGTCCAAATTTCGCTGAATTAAGTGACTTGTTGAACATTAAAAATATATGTGCAAATAGCAATAAAGCAAATCTTTACCCGGAAAAGATTATTTAAAAACAGTTAGCATCCTTAATGGCCACTGCTGTACCCGCTCCCTCTCTCATTGTCGTCAGCACTGCTGAAAGGAAGTGAAAGATTAGGCTGGTTAATGTTATCACAGTTGAAACTTCCACTTCCTTTCAGTAGTGCTTAGATCAATAAGAAATGTGGGGAGGTAAACAGTGGCCATTAATGAGGTAAGCTGTGTTGTAAAATTATATTTTCTGGCTAAAATTTGCTTTACTACTTTTTGCAGATGTATTTTTAATTTTAATTAATGGTGAACTATAAATAGATTTAACATGAAAATCCCTTACATTGACCCTTTAATAGAAGAAGAAGAAGAAGAAGACCCAACAGGTTAAGCCTCCCCTCATACTACAGGCATACTAGAAGTGCAAGTTGTTAACCCCCCTGGTTTACACAACTGCCAATGTTGTTAGTTTGTTAATTAACAAAGGTAACAACTACGAGCATTATTCTATTAGAAACCCACAAATGCCTCGAACCAGTACTTTTTTGAGATACAGCTCATTGTATACACAGGCCGTAAAATAGCTTATTTATACATACAAACAAACATAGAAAAATCCCCCACCTCAATTCCGACACCTATGATGTATTCTATTGACTCCAGTTCATAATTTATCTATTTTATCCTAAACTTGTAAACCCTGCCTTTTAAGTTGGATTTCAGGGGGCTTGATCATATGATCTGACAATATTTAAGCAAGCCCGTAATGTACTTCTTCGACACAGCCAATAGTAAATGCGTCCATCATCAAAATGTCAATAAAACATGGAAGTTAGATGTAATCTGCAATCGGAGCCTACAAATTCATGAGAGCCAATAAGTAATATTTGCTGATCAGACCAAGGAACTAGAAAGACCTGCGGGACTTAGGCTGCAATGAGAACTGAGACCAGTATGACTTAGCGTGGTGCACAAAATTACGGACTTAGGATCCGAAGGACGGAGATGGACTGTGGGCATTACGACTATAACGGACGAACCAAGGACCTCGAAAGACCTGCTAAAAACAACAAATATGCCCCAAATTAACTTACACACTCACACATAGCCCAGGGGGAGAGACAGGGAGCCTGTAAGTAAGGTTGCAAGTTAACTTGAGCCTTTTTTAGCGTTTTTCAAGAAGGAAAATCGGCTAAGCGGAAAAAAATGGCGGCCGAAAATCGCGAAGCCCCTAAAATACATGGGGGGGCGCACACAATGAGCTCCGCAGGTATTTCGATGAGTGCCAAAGGCGCTCATCGCGGGGCCTGTAAATTACACGTGGGAAAGGCTCGGAATGAACGCCAAAGGCGCTCATTGCGAGACCCGCAAGGAGAGCCAAAGGTGCTCGCAATGAGCGCTGAAGGGGCACAGAGTGGCCATATCCTCGCATTGTGTGGCAAACAGCATTGCCAGCCTCACAATACTACTCCCACCATTTTTGACAGGTAGTTTCCTAGTAAGTAATATTTGCTGATCAGACTTGCAATCTAGCACTCTAAAAAATGCATTAGAGCATCTATTCTAGTCCTAGTGGGTTTCATGATATGTATTAACCCCATGAGTTCCTGATGGATATTACTCAGAAATAACATTTAAAAATGTATTTTTTTAAATTGCATATTTGTGAGTTTGAGACTGTTGTGCAATTAATTCTAATGCCTTTCCATGTTTAAAGTACAGTATAATGTGTTTAATTGCTGCTACAGCTCTCATAAGTGTTTGAAAAAGCCCTTGTGACTCCTGTTTAGTACTCATAATATTTTTGACAGAAACTTGATACTTTTTTCATTTGCGGGTCAGACTTAATTTGCGAGCTAGAGCTACGGGTCTAATAGAATATCGATTTTGTGTAACTTTAATTATTTAGCGCTTGTAATATTCTCGTAATCTGATTGCAAGTAGCTAACAGAATATGTACGTGTATATAAATGTACGAATTGGCCAATAGAATGTTTCTTTAATGAATATAGATAACGACTTATACATTTTTAGGTTTTGTAGGCTTATTCCAATTTAAGGTATAAAATAGTGCACAATATCTGAATATTTTAAACTGCATATTATATACTTTGGATTTAAATGCAACAACTTAAAGTAATTTCACATAGATGTCTTGTACCTTTCTTCCTAAATCTTTACATTTAAATTGTAAGAAATCAGTGTTATCTACTTTCAAACACTAGATGGCAGCGCGGTATGAACGATAGCGAGAGATGTGTCCTGTACAGTGTATGACACTAATGGGTCTGCGAGAAGACAAGAATCAGGAACTAATTACAATATTATGAGAAGTTATAAAAATATTAAATTATATTATTAACAATAGGATATATTATAATCAAATATTGACTATATGAGCAGCGTTTTATTGTTTATGTTAATTATAATAATAACAATGATACATGTTATTTAAAAAGCAAAAAATTTAACTTTAGAAAAGAAAACAGTTAAACATTCTATGTAAATCTATGGAGAATTGATAGCTGGGCTATAGAGAATAAGATACATTATAGAGTTATTCATTCCTTTAAAGGGCCACTGTAGTCAATGTTTTTTCTATATTGTTCTTTTGAAATAACAAAACCAGATAATGGGTAAAGCAAAAAAATATAAAAATAAACAGGTGTGTGCCCATGTAAACTTATGAGCTTCCATTAGTTTTGCTGAGAGCATTGACAGATATAACTGCCACATTTGCTTTGTTAAGACAAGCCCTTCTTGTGTATTCAAAGTCTCCTCCCAGTTCAGTAAGTTTATCTGCTGAAGTGTTAGTCTATGTAGAACATAACTGGATATAAAAGATAGTACATTAGGCTGTAGTTTAATTAAGTGTAGTTCTTTAAAATAGTAAATTAAAAAAATATGACCACAGTAATCCTTAGTTTAATATATAAGCTGCATCGTGTAATGAGGGTCCAGGACAGAAAGAGCATCCAATCCACTAGAGAAAGATGGTTACACCGGGAAACTAATGAAATATACTTCTTGTTTTTGTTCGTATGTTCAGTTGTGTCCCACTCTCTGTGAACCTATAGACTGTAGCACGCCAGACCAGTGGCAAAAAAAAATTGGGGATCCCTCTCAGGGGGAGAAATAAAGCAGAGAAGAAAAGTAGAGAAAGAAAATGAGATTCAGGAGATGGGGAGAGAGTACTGGGAGAGGAGGGGGAAGAAAGAAGGAACACAAGAGAATGAGGAGGTGGAGAGACATGATAGAGGAAAGTAGAGTGAAGGGGCAGAGAAAAGGAATAGGAAATAAAAAAGGGAGAACGAGGATGAAAAAAGATGGGGAGAGAGACAAAAGGAGAAAGAGAGGAACAGAGGACCATGGAGCCATAAGGGGAAGTGGCGGCGGAACGAGGACTAGGAGGTGTTGCGGGAGATGGAGAGGCCTCATGAGGGCAAACAGAGCTAGGGAGGGAGTAAGTACAGCCAGGTGCCAAAGAAAGACAATGGAAGGCCATGGTGCCATCAAGGACAGAGATGGTTGCAAGGACCACAGAGAAAGCTTTAGGAGGGTCGAGGGGTCAGAAAAGGGAGTGTGAGGACTGTGAGGGGCTGTGAAGGCCCCCTGGAGGTGAAGGTTCTGCTGCAGCTATATTGTGATAGAACAATCTCCAATAGAAGCAGAAGAACCAAATGCTTAATGGAATTCAAGATGCCTGAGATATGTTTACAAGGAAAGAAAGACTAAATCACAGAGCTAAAACTTGGCTTATATTGGACATATACTACAAAACATATATTACAAAGAACATCATCAATATATGACTTATAACAAGACAGTTTCTGATAGAGAGTAGATCAGGTGCCTGCTCAGGAGAGATCACTATAGAGACTGGATGACAATGTAAAGGGCTAATGTTTTCTACAGTGTCCTTTGCAAATGTTTTAGAAAATAAAAAATTTGATTATATAGCAATAGTAGTATACTGTAGTGAAAACCATCATCTTTGTTTCTGTTTATCTGTTTCTTCAACTGGCAAGACACATTGAATGTAGAAAATATGAGGCTATCCTTAATGTTAAGTGCTTATGGCAGGACTAATGGAAATCTAAGTCTACAAAGTTCCTAAAGACTAATGTAAATTTAGATCTACAAAGTCCCTCTCTGCTCAGAAAGCAGCTACACAAACAAGACAATAACCCTTGTTCAATTGCTCCTATTTTGAGATCTGGGCTCGCAAGTTATTTTGCTATTCAATTGACTTCTGTTTGCAGGCTACGATCGAGTTACGTGCTGCGATCTGAGATCCATTACAATTTGTAAAATCGCAAGTTAATTCCCTCCAAGCCTTTGATCTTTCACAGCCACAAGAGTCCCGGACGCTAAAATCGCAAATCGTTATTCAATTGCTCCGATTCCCCCTCGCTAACCACTCCGTCAAGCCCACAAATGGCTAATATCTAACCACAAGTGCCAAGGAGGTCTCACACAGTGCTTAATGATAAATCATAGCACTTTAAAAGCAAATAAAAAAGCAAAACTGTACTTTTATTAAGAGTGAAAGTTAGCACATCATTCTCCAATATTTTTTTTCATGTTAAATTTTCGTGTTATATCAATCACGGCAATCAATGTGAAGTCCTACAGGCTTCAACTTCCAAGCTCGTAGGACTTTGAAATCCAATCGCCATTACTTTTAAAGTCCTACGGGCCTAAGTGCTGCATGTTTCAACTGCTCGCCTCGCTTCTCAACGCTCGCAGTGCAATTAATGCCTTTGTTTCTCATTGTAGCCTAAGTCCTGCGGGCGTCAATGGCTCGCCTCGCGTGACCAACATCGCAAACGTTACCCACACTGACAACTATATATATATATATGATATATATGACTAGGAACTTGCCCGTCAGAAATGATGGGATTAAAATTGTACGGCTAGCAATACTGTTTGCCACACAATGTGAGGCTTTTGGTCCTCTGAGCACCTTCGGCGCTCATTGCGAGCCTCTCCCCCCGTGTACTTCAAGTTTCTTGCTTTGCACTGATCACCTTCGATGGTCATCGCAAGCCCCACACTCGCGGGCTCGCAATGAGCACCTTCGGCGCTCGTTTCAAGTATCTCCCGCTTGCGGTGCTCATTGCAAGCCTTTTCTCTTGCCCACTGTACGGGCCGCTCATTGCAGGGTTCGTTAACCTGCAAGTGTTGTGCTTGGGGATGCCATGTGTCTCTTTCCAGCATCTCCCCCCTGTGCATTCTCTGTGTGTTTGTCCTCTGTGTGTGTGCTGAATGTTTGCATGGCGCAGGCTGACTGACTTTGCTTTTATTTTCAAAGTCCCGCGTGCCTGTTACTGTCTTTGCCATTGTGTATTTTCTAGTTTCACGTGCCTGGCTTTGCTCAGCCTTGTTTTCATCCTGTTTGAGATATTTTACATGTTTCGTCCTCCATTTTTTCCTCGCTTAGCCGATTTTCGTTTTTTTTATTATTATTATTATTCTTATTATTTCTTTGGGGGGGGGGGGTTCGAGTTACGCGCTTGAATTAATTTTTGTCCGTTAAATTAGCAAACTGCGTTCCTTGCGGTCAGTGGCATAGTGCTACGTATTTCGGGTTGCGTGGCTCGCCTCGCTTTGAGGGACACAAAAATTTGACCAACATTGCAAACACTGACAACTATATATGTAAAGTATACAAGTGGAACCTTAGATGAAAAGAAAAAATAGGGTAATCCTTAGTGTAAGTTCTTCCAGTAGGACTAATGGAAAACCAAGTCTATAAAGTCCCATATAAATAAATTATAATATATATATATATATATATATATATATATATATATATATATATATACATACATATATATATATATACACACACACACACACGTACATAAGAGACTGCGGGTAACGGTCTCTAGTTGGGGCTTTTTTTCCTGGAGAAGTTGGCAACACAACTCTGATACTCACAAAGAAAACAGAACAGAATTATTCACACAAGATGAAATACACTGAAAAAATACAAATACGCTAGTGCATAGGGGGCCCCTGAGCAAAAAGAAAATTTGGGCCTCTTGACATACATACATTGAAGTCTATACTCACACATATATAAATTAAAGCAATTTTTATACTCACCTCATAGGACTATCTCCTCACAGAATTATTTAATTACCGTATATACTCAAGTATAAGCCGATCCGAGTATAAGCCGAGGCACCTATTTTACCACAAAATACTGGGAAAAATGAGTGACTCGAGTATAAGCCGACGGTGGGAAATGTGCTGCCCCCTGTGTCCCTCTTGCGCCCTCTGTGTCCCCCTCTTGTGTGCCATTTTCTTGTGTCCCCCCTCTCTCTCCCCTGTGTCTCTTCTCCCCTCTCCCTGCGCTGTGTCTCTTCACCCCTCTTCCTTCCCTGTGTTTCTTCACCCCTCTCCCTTCCCTGTGTGTCTCTCCCTCCCTCCCCCCTCCCTTATCACCATCCTCAACCCCCTCCTCATTCTCAACCCCCCTCCTCAACCCCCCTCCTCAACCTCAACCCCCCTCCTCAACCCCAACCCCCCTCCTCATACTCAACCTCCCTCCTCATACTCAACCTCCCTCCTCATACTCAACCCCCCTCCTCATACTCAACCCCCCTCCTCATACTCAACCCCCCTCCTCATACTCAACCCCCCTCCTCATACTCAACCCCCCTCCTCAACCTCTACCCCCCTCCTCAACCTCAACCCCCCTCCTCAACCTCAACCCCCCTCCTCAACCTCAACCCCCCTCCTCATCCCCAACCTCCCTCCTCATCCCCAACCTCCCTCCTCAACCCCCCTCCTCATCCTCAACCCCCTCAACCCCCTCCTCATTCTAAACCCCCTCCTCAACCTCCCTCCTCAAAATCACCCCCCCCCATCCTCAACCCCCCTCCTCATCCTCAACCTCCCTCCTCATCCTCAACCTCCCTCCTCATCCCCAACCTCCCTCCTCATCCCCAACCTCCCTCCTCATCCCCAACCTCCCTCTTCATCCCCAACCTCCCTCCTCATCCCCAACCTCCCTCCTCAACCCCCCTCCTCATTCAAAACCCCCCTCCTCATTCAAAACCCCCTCATCAACCTCCCTCCTCAAACTCAACCCCCCTCCTCATTCTAAACCCCCTCCTCAACCTCCCTCCTCAACCTCAACCCCCCCCATCCTCAACCCCCATCCTCATCCCCCCCATCCTCAACCCCCCTCTTCATCCTCCCTCCTCATCCTCCCTCCTCATCCTCCCTCCTCATCCTCCCTCCTCATCCTCAACCTCCCTCCTCATCCTCAACCTCCCTCCTCAACCCTCCTCAAACCCCTCATTCTAAACCCCCTCCTCAACCTCAACCCCCCCCATCCTCAACCTCCCTCAACCTCCCTCCTCAACCCCCCATCTTCATCCTCAACCCCCCTCAACCTCCCTCCTCAACCCCTCCTCATTCTAAACCCCTCCTCAACCTCCCTCCTCAACCTCAACCCCCATCCTCATCCTCAACCCCCATCCTCAACCCCCTCAACCCCCCTCCTCATCCTCAACCTCCATCCTCAACCTCAACACCCCTCCTCATCCTCAACCCCCCTCCTCATTCTAAACCCTATCCTCAAAGTCAACCCCCTATCCTCAACCCTCCATCCTCAACCCCCCCTAAACCTCCCTCCTCAACCCCCTCCTCATTCTAAACACTATCCTCAACCTCAACCCCCCTATCCTCAACCCCCCCTAAACCTCCCTCCTAAACCCCCTCCTCATTCTAAACCCCCTCCTCAACCCCCCATTCTCAACCCCCCTCCTCAACCTCAACCCCCTCCTCATTCTAAACCCCCTCCTCAACCTCAACCCCCCATCCTCAACCCCCCTCCTCAACCTCAACCCCCTCCTCATTCTAAACCCCCTAATCAACCTCAAACCCCCATCCTCATCCCCCCTCCTCAACCTCAACCCCCTCCTCATTCTAAACCCCCTAATCAACCTCAACCCCCCCATCCTTTCTCCTCAGCCCCACTCCAAAACCTCTCTCCTCAGCCCCCCTACTCAACCTCAACCCCCCATCCTCAACCCCCCATCCTCATCCTCAACCCCCCATCCTCATCCTCAACCCCCCATCCTCAACCCCCCATCCTCATCCTAAATCCCCCACCATCCTCATTTTAAAACCCGCTCCTCATCCTAAACCCCCCTCCTCACTTTACCCCTCTAAATACCTCCCCCTCTCCCTTTCCCCTCACTTACCTCCATCTGCAGCTTCTCCTCCGGCCTCCACGCTACTTCCTGCGTTTTAACCAGGCCAATGCTAATGACGTGGCGTGCATGTGACGTCACGTCATTAGCATATACCGGGTGCCGACGCAGGATGGAGCAGCTGCAGATGGAGGTAAGCGAGGGGAAAGGGAGAGGGGGAGGTATTTAGAGGGGTAAAGTGAGGAGGGGGGTTTAGAATGAGGAGGGGGGAGGGAAAGAGACACGGGGTAGAAAGACACGGGGGGTTAGAGAGACACAGGGGGGGGGGGGTTAGAGAGACACAGGGGAGAGAGTGACTCGAGTATAAGCCAAGAGGGCCCTTTTTAGCCTTAAAAAAAGGGCTGAAAAACTCGGCTTATACTCGAGTATATAAAGTATTTACTGTATTTTTATACTTTGCTACCTTTTTCTGCAGAAATGTAAGGGGTTCAGTAAATACAAGGGACTCATATCTATACCAATTTAAACATACAGTAACAGCAAGTTGCAAGAACATAACAGAGAACACAATTGTTTTGCTTCTTGTAAAATTAGAGAGGCATTTATATTATTTCAATTGATACAATCTATTCTTCTGTTTGTACAAATTAACCTAAGCCCCCAGTTATTAAACCTTAACTTTATCTGTGCAATCTATCAGTCTCCATGTGCAATGTGGAGAGCTCCCTATACGCATGTTTATAGGACATACATGGTTATTCAACTGCTCATTTATGGATCTTTATGCTAGGAATGGCTTTGCCTCCCAACACAGCCCTTATATAGTGCCCTGGGCTCTGTGAAATCATCTATTATGACACATTGTCACAATCTACTGCTTCAATGGGCTTGAGAAGATCCTAGATCAACACTACATATAGAATTATGAGGTCCTTTTGGTATCCTGCCACTTAAACATAAATTATATAAGTCCAAACTAGAACTAGTGTATTGATCAAAACACAGCAGCTTTAAACAGAACATCAACCAATCAAAACAAGACACAGCCTCTGGCCACATGGGGGGAGCTGCCCATCAAATGATAGCACCCCCTGATCACCAGGAACCTGGCTGAGCAATCCTCTCAGTCTCCCGAGTTCTCGTCAGTCAGAACAATGGAGGTTAATCCTATCTCACCCACCATTTCATAACGGAATCCCCATTGTTCCCTGGCATCTGCCCGCTATTCCACTGGTCCACTGGACATCTCCAGACCCCTCAATCGAGTACCCCTTAATTTGTGGCTCCTCCCCAGGAACCTGCATTTTAAGACTAAAAATGAGATGTACAAGTTCACATGAACACAATAACATAATCCTTGATGAAACCAAATAGTCCAAGATAGTTAGCTCTTTGGGCAAGTTATTACAGACATTGGGCAACCATTGCATAGCACTATAAAATAGCATTGCACACATGTTAACCCTTTTCATGGCATTATGGCTGCAACAGTCCTGATATCCATTTCGCCATGACATCATACTTTACAAATGGGAAAACATACAGAATAACACAACTTTAAATGATTTTAACTATGGACAGGCTGGGGTGCCCATAACATTTTAACAGTCCAAAAGTCCAGAGGTCCCCCTGGGTGTCATAGACATCTCTGATGAAAGAAATTGTTTCTTACCTAGGGATGGGCAGCTCAGCCTTTAAATACAACTCATTATATAGTACTCTAAAAATATTCCAATGTTCACCAACATATCATGTACCAACAGATATTCCTATGCTCACATTGACATATGCACACAATGGAGGACAAAAACAACCAAAACTTAGAAACCAAACTTTCCTCCTGACCTTGCCCCTCACTATATGATTTGCCTCTAATAGCTCCTACAGTAAGATGGAGATATGAGAGGGAGTATAGACTATGGTGTATATAGAGTGGTGTTGAGGTTATGCAGTCAAAGATGTTAAATATGTCTAATACGAGCAAATTGTGCAAGACAGACAGGAAGGAGTGTGTGAGAGGCAGGAGCGCCCGGTTCAGAACTTAAAGGACCACTGTATTTTGGTAAAACCTCCAAGTATGTAACAAAATAAAATTAGTTGGTATGCAAGAAAGGAACATAAAAGCATTTTTGAGAAAATCTTTATTTAGATGACTCATGGCCAGGCCTGGATTTTCCATTAGGCCCAGTAGACAAGTGCATAGGGGTGCCTGCCTGCAATGACGCTGTGTTTATATAATAAGTATTAAAACAGACTTTGAGCATACACTATACTTGCAAGTGCTGTGCCCTGGTGGTGGGAATAAAAAAAAAGCTCCTCTCTGATTAGCTGAGCTGTGCTACTTATAAAGTAATTTCCTCTTTTCCTTACAAAGCATGCTGGGAGGTGTCTCAACTACGTACAAACCAACAACAACCTGCACAATTCTCCCTGCATGGTTCTCAGGGTAGTGTTCACAGAGCTAGGATTTGCCAAGTGAGACAGAGACACCCAATAAGATAAAGGACCACTGCAGTTCAAGATAATTGTTTGTCAAGTATGTGCCAAGTTAACAAAACTAGCAGCTGTTTAATCCATGGACGTTTTTATACCAGACTGTTTAGGAATACAGGAATCCAGAGCTGTGATAACAACTTCCCCAGGATAGAAATAATCAGCCCTGGACACTAACCCGCTATCTCATGTTTACCTGGGTATATAGATATAAAAGCATCATGTGACACAATGGATGACATCACAAAGCCCAACTACTGAAGACGTAGCAAATGCATGTCTGCGAGTCAAAATCTTAAAGGGATACTGTAGCTCTATATTTATATTATACTCTTTTAAAGAAATGCATTTGGCCATAATCTTTAATTCATTATCTGTTTATGAGAGCTGGAACATGGGGTATGTGCTTGTAGTTATCAGTGGAGGGAGGGCTTAGGCCAGGCAGAAGTCTAGAGCCATTGTCTGATTGCTGGATAACATTGAAATTGATATCGCACCCCTTCCCTCTCACTGGCCTAGAAGCAGACTCATTGCATAGAAGGAAGGTGCCACAGCTCTCCAGAAATGTAAACGACCCTCTCACACAAAATTACCAGCTATTTATATATTTATATTTTGTGGATGACCGTGGACATTTAAAATTACACTGTCCCAAACAGATCGCTTTCAAAAGGAAAATTCTTCTCTCCTTCCAAATATCCCTTCTTCAAAGGAACAGTCCCACTTGGACAAACATCTCCTTCCCAGCTAGTCATAGCCATCGTTCTATCTGATTATTTTTTAGTTGTTTTCCTTAATATTTCAGGAGAAATAAACATTGCAGAAATTTATTTAGTAAACTGCAAAAACGCTATCACAGAGGATCCCAAACTGTGGTCCATAGATCATCAGTGGTCCATGAGCTTCATCTAGCTGGTGCACAATTGTAGTAGTATTACAAAAATTATGTGACATCATTAATATATATATAAATAGAAATGCAAGTAATAAATATGTATCTACATGTTATATGTTTTTGATTATAAATGTACATATGATTGATAAACAATTAACAAAAAAGAAGCTATTAAGAGGTCCAGAAAGACCTTCAGTAACCACCCCGTGGTCCACAGGACTTTCAGCAATTTTTAAGTGCACTTGGGAGAACCACTGTACAAGCAAATAGTGCGTATGTTTTCATATATGTCCCACTTTGCCTATTTGGAATGGTAAGGAGTGTCAGTAAAGTAAAATTATTATTATTAGTTATTTATAAATCACCAGCATTTTCTATAGCTATAATTAAAAAAATAAAATAAAATACAGTGGGTACAAATAACAAATTGCAAAGGTGTAGACAGATTGTAAGGTAAGTAGAAATACATGTAAAGATACAATACAATACATATACATTCTAGGCCAGTAGAATGCTTGGGGCAACCGAGTTGATGCAACAAGATTGAGGTTCATACTCAGAAGAGCTTACAGTCTAAAAGGTAAGAAAGGTTGTGTATGAGGCAGGAGGGTGACATATGCAAGATGTCAGTGAGGGAAGTAGACTGACGACGTCTCGTAGTTTGACATAATAGTTGTCAAACAACTAGACGTCGTCACGCTTTGTGTGGTGCATACGACTTAAGCAATGAGCGCAGAAGGCGCTTATTACCTGCGAGCCTTTAAGGCACTAATACTCGCAGCACAAAGGTGATGAGCGCCAACTTAAAATATTAATAAATTATGAGACGCTGGACTTTGAAAAAAAAAATATGAGATAGGAAAAATATGAGGTTAACGGCCGAACCGCGAAAAGCAAAAAAAACACAAAAAAATAAAAATACAACAAAAACATCACACACAGCACGGGGGAACAGCCAGGCTGTCTGGGAGTGAGGTGGAACGCAAATTTAAGTCGATTTGGTCGAGTTTCGCCACTCGACAATCGCCTAAACAAGAAAAAATGGGCGCCAAACAAATTAAAATGAGGCTAAATGACCCGGGCCGCGCAAAACACTGCCAACCGCGTAGCACTTTCACACAAGAACATACG
Source organism: Discoglossus pictus (assembly GCA_027410445.1). Classification (NCBI taxonomy): domain Eukaryota; kingdom Metazoa; phylum Chordata; class Amphibia; order Anura; family Alytidae; genus Discoglossus; species Discoglossus pictus. The sequence continues at coordinate 539,896,671 of CM050163.1, read as the reverse complement.
AGGTACAAAACACACTATTACAAATGACGGAAAATGCTTGCGAGCTGCGTAACACATTAATAACATTACGAATCCACAATGGCGCTTTACACAACTAAACCTACGGTTTTACCTTGAACACGCAGCCTATTTCTAATGCACAGTTGGGACATTCATTACACTTTCTCATCAGGGTACCAACACTCAAACTGTACATTGTATGCTGCCGGAAAATACAAACAGATTGTTAGCTCTTCAGGCTATTGATTGATGGATATATTAATCACAAATAGGTAAAGTATATTAATTTATTAAGTAACTAATTAATTAATTATTAGTTAACAAAATATAGATAAATATATATCTGTCTTTGTGATGAGTGACGAAGGTGCTCAGAGGAGCAAAAGTAGACGAGAGGAGAGGCTCGCAATGAGCGCCGAAGGTCCTCAGAGTAGAAAAAGCTTTACATTGCGTGTTAAACAGCATTCCCATGGCTTCAAATTTTATTGCCCCGTAATCTTTCACTAGTTTATAATGACGATTATGTGGGGATAATTTTATAGAGGCTGAAGGTGATAAGCTTCTTTGAACAGATGCGGTTTTAGTGGGTTTTTGAAGATTTTCAGGCAGGAAAATATTCTGACAGAGCAAGACAAGGAGTTCCACAGAGTATGTGCAGCTCGAGAAAAGAAGATGAGAGTGAGAACAGGTACCAAGAGGAAGAAACAAGACAGTCATTAGTAGAGTCAACATGGCAGTTTTGAGAGTCAAGGGTGCTGTTCTTAAGGGGTCAACAAGAAGTTGGAGGAAAGGAATTGGGTTAGGTAAATGTAGAAGTACCACTGAAGTCGTTTTGAAGCCAAGGTAAGGTGAGAGATAGGGCGATAGTTGGATGCAGAAGATGGGTCAGACAAGGGTTTCTTGATGATGGCTGTATTTAAGGCATGTTTTAAATATGATATGAAGACAGGTTCAAAGGGTTAAGGGTACAGCTTGGGAGTTACAGGTTTGTTGAGGAGAGGATGTGAGCCATGTCGAGAGGAAAGTTCCTTTTGTATATTATCCATATTATTTTTAAAATAATGCTGTGAGACAGGAAGGTTTAGGAAAATAGATGTGTTAGGTTGAGGACAAAGTAGATATGAAAAGTAATGTCATTTGGTAAGATTGAGGCATAGAAGAAGTAGGAAGGCAGGATAAACTGTTTAAGATGATGAAACTCTGCTGAAGTGCAAAATGTCTTATTTAAAAAGGCATGGACCAAATTTTTGGTCAGGGGGGTGTGCGGCCAAGGTGGCTCAGGGGGGCCATTGTGGGTTGCGCCATCATCAGAGAGCCCCCTGGGGTCCCTACACTACAGAAAAAAGATGAAATGCAAAAAAAAATTACACAGTACTGCCCCCCCAGAGTAGGGTCTTGGTGCACAGGTAGCTCCGCCCCTGCACCAGGCACATCTGTCAGCCTTTAATTACCTAATCTATCCATCTCTGCATCTGCAGCCCCCTTCTTATGTGCCTTTAATCTTTTCCAGCATCCACTTCTCTGTGGAATTCTGTCTTCTCATGATATGGCCAAAATATTTGAACTTTAGCCTCATGATCAAACCTTCCAGTGAACAGTTTCACTTAATGTCCTGTAGTACTGATTTATTGGATCTTCTTGCAGTCCAAGGGACTCTAAGTAGTTTTTTCCAACACCACAATTCAAAGGCGTCACTTTTCATGCACACAGCCTTATTTATGGTCCAGGTCTCACATCCCTATGTTACTACTGTGATTACCACAGTTTTAACTATACAGATGGGTTTCCTGGTGGTCCAGTGGTTAGGATTCAATGCTTTCGCTGCTGCATCCTGGGTTAAATCCCAAGTCAGGAAACCAAGAGGCCACACCACCCTGAAGCCAAGCAGGTTTGGGACTGGTCAGTACTTGGATGAGAGAATACCTAGGAATACTAGGATCTGTTGTGGCCCACTGGAGAAGAAACTGGCAACAGTACCTCTGCCATGAAGACCAAGTAGATCAGCATGATCATGGACATAAAGATGTCCTTTTGTGTTAGGGTCCATGAGGTCACGGAGAGTCTGAAACAACTTAACGATGCAAAAAAAACTACACATACCTTTGTTTAACGTGTAACTAGCGAATTGCCCGTCAAAAAATGACGGCAATAGAAGTGTAAGTCAAGGAATGGTGTTTGGCACAGACATTATTTTTTGTGGTGGTCTGAGATCTCGGCGCTTATTGCGAGCCTCTTGGTTGTTGTATTTTTTTTTTATCAGAGGCGCTTTTGGTGTCAGGTCGGCGCTGATCTGCTTTTTGCGCATATTGCAAGGCTGTCCCTTGGTGTAGTTTGTGTGGTATGAGCAGCAGTGGCGCTCGTTGTGAGGCGCGCAGTGAATGTCTTTAGCATTTCTTGCAATAGTGTTTTTTTTTTGTGTATATGTTTTTTGTGATGCTATTGAAATAATTAGTAAATTAATAAAGTAATATACTTTACCTATTTGTAAGTAATACATGCAGGAAGCAATGTGCTGAAGAGCTGACAATATTTTTTCATGTTCCTGCAGCATACAATGTCGCTTTGCACTGTTGTGGAGCTGAGGTGTAAGTGTCAGCAATGTGTGTAGTGTAAATAGGCTGCGTGCGCGAGGGGAAGCCGTTAGTGTAGCTGTGTACTTCCGCATTCTGTAAGTTAGTGTTGTAAAATGGCGGCGAATGTGTATGTGGTAATCGGGTTTGTATGATTTAGCGCCCTTGCTAATGGTGTATGTTGTAGGTCGTAAAAGCCGTATTTGCTTTGTGGTATTTAGCGGTTTTACGGGTTGTGTAGCCTTGTTTTTGTTTTTTTCGGCGGCTATTTGTTCTCTTGCTTAGGAGATTTTCGACTAAACTTTGTAAATTTGACCGAATTCGAGGTTTAAGCTGTGTTGCAGAGGTCCTGGGTGTCCCCCCTTGGTGTGGGTAAGGTTTTTATTTAATTTTTGTCTGTATTTTTGTGTTTTTTAATGTTTGGCGCTGTGCGGCGGTTGTCTGTTAAGGTCGTATTTTTGCGAGTCCGTAATTGTTTTCGTGTAAGTCCGCAATTTTTTTTTCACTAGTTCCCGCGGCTGATATATTTTTGTGTAAGTCCGTAGTTAGTCATTGCGTGTTTTTTTTTTTTTTTGAAAGTCCCGCTTGTGTAGTAGTTTGTAACCGGTTGTGAGGCGCCGTAGAGCCTTCACCTCCGCAAATGCGGCCCCTTGCTTCGCGAGGGTCCGCATTTGCGGCCTGCAATGAGCCTGCGGCTCATTGCAGCCGACATGGGAGCCTCCACCACCGCAAATGCGGTCCAAAAGTCGTAGGGGGTCGTAGGGATGAGCGCCTACGGCACTCATCTCCACGAGCCCACAAGCGTTAGCAACGGGCCGCATTGCTGACAACTATACATGTGATATCTTTACTTTTTTAATATATTTTGTTCAGTCTTGTAATAGCTTTCCTCCTTAGCTGCACTCACCACCTGCAGAGATCTGGGAAACTCAAGAAAATTAAATCTGTCACTGCCTCCACTTCTTTCCCATCTATTTGCCAGGAAGTGAGATTGCTGTTTGCCATGACGTTCGTCTTTTTAACATTGAGAGGCAGCCCAGCTTTTGCACTCTCTTCTTTTACCCCATCAGTTGGTCCTTCAGTTCCTCCTCACTTTCAGCCATCAGAGTAGTATCATCCGCGTACCTGAGGTTGTTGATATTTCTCCCAGATTCTTTGGATTCGTCCGGCCTTGTGTTTGATATATTGCATGTATTAATACTACCTGGTACTAAACCCAAAACACACAGCACTTGTATATCTGTTTTTATTAATATATTGTTTGAATATTTGACGATCATCTTCAATATGTGAGTCTTCCAATAAAATTGTGGGTAAACATTGAGTGCATTTCATCTTTAACCACCTTCTGTTCGTCCATGAGTGTAAATGCAAGTGTGGTCAATTATGTACAAATAATGGAACTTATATATTACTCCTCCTATAGTTTTATGGTGTTTGTAATATTGTCCCTCTCACCAGCTACAGTCTGACATCAAAACAGATGCTGCTTGAGTGAGAAGAGCTCTGTCAGATTACGCTTCTATTAGGGTAATATTCACCTTCATAATGTGTTTGACTGGGTATGACATGTCTTCTGTTTGTTCTCTGGATTTTACTAGGCATATAATATGTCCAGGTATTAAAAATACCTGGTGTTTGTGGAAGGGGCCATCTCTCAACGGTTGGATTTTACCATTGTTTTCTATGTAATGCCCTTTCAGACAAGGAATAATGTAGCAAGAGGTAGCTGAAGTGTGCCAGGGGCTACCGGACATGCTTAGAGGGCCATATGAGTCCTTGGGCCAGGGCAAGGACAGCTCATTTGGGCCGGATCAGCAGTGACTATCAGGCACCGTGTACGGAGAGCGTGTTAGTGGAAAGGCCAAAACTAATCCAGGAAAGCTGATTCAGGACTGGTGGTTAACTGACGGTTCGATACAAAGTGATGGCTAAAACCTGCGAAAGATCCATTTAAGTGTAAGAGGGCATGAATGAAGGTGACAAGGGGTGTGACCTTGGACATGGGCAAGGACCCTGATTGGCCAGAATGATAGGATGGAGCCTGCGAAGATTGATATGTGACTGTTATTTACCAGATTTGGGCCGATCACATCTTGTGGCCGCGATCGCCAAAAAGCGATACCTTCAACATGGGCAAGGCAGGCTGCACAATAGATTAGGGACAAACCTGGTACTTACCCGTTTTCTTCTGGAAACCATGACTCCTTCTCCAGTGGCGTAAAGCACTTGCAGCCATGGATGCAGGAGCTCAGATGACGGCAAGTGCTTGAGAGACCTAAGGAAACAGTCATCAAATGGGCCAAAAACTAACGAGACAAGTGTAAAGTAGCCAAAGAGCAACAAGACAAGCATGAGGGACAGGCTCAGTGAAGCCAGGGAGGAGAGAGCTAAGAAGTACCCTCCAGACACAGACTCAGAAATGAACTGAGTGTGCATAGGAGAGGAAGACAGGAAGGAATGCATATGAAGGCTGAATAAGGCCCATCCCATGGAAGAGGCGGAGCCAGAGAGAGGGCCCTGACCACAAATCTGTGTACTTCTTTACTTTTGTGTACTCTATTTTATTATGAAGTGCTTATAAGCTCTCTGTTTTTCTGCCTAAAATGTTATAAATATTTCCTAACTGGTTTCTCCCCACTGCAGCTCATGAAGACAGTGCGTAAACAATCAGTGGCAGTGTTCTGCAACATGCTACTTCAAAACACTGCACTTCACAGTCTGTATATTTTTGGGCTGCATGAGCTACAGAGGACAGACTCACACAGGTACAAATTGTATCATTTTAGGCAGAAAAAAAACAGAGCTGCAAAGCACTTCTTAATAAAATAAAGAACATAAAAGTAATATAGTAATACTAGAATATTGCCCGTCAAAAAATGACGGGAATCAAATTGTAAGTGAGCTAATGCTGTTTGGTGTATGGTAATGAACTAAATAATACATTAATAAAGGAATATACTTTACCTATTTTGAAGTAATATATGCAGGAAGCATTATGCTGAAGAGCTGACAATCTGTTTTCATGTTGATGCAACATACAATGTGTGTTTTGAGTGCTGTGGAGCTGCTGTGTAAGTGTGAGCAATGTGTGCAGTGTGAATAGTGTGCGCGCGCGAGCCAAATCCGTTAGGGTAGCTGTGTACTTCCGCATTATGTAAGTTAGTGTTGTAAAATGGCGCCTAATGTGTGGTATGCGGCTGTTGGTGATTTTGCGTCCTTGTTCTTGGACCTCGTCCGGCTTTTTCGGAAAATCTGTATGTGTTTGGTGGTGTTTTGCGTGTTTACGGTCCTGTAGCCTCATTTTCGTTTTTTTCGGAGCGTATTTTTTCTCTCGCTTAGGTAATTTTCGGGTGTCTAAACTCTTCAATTTGGACTTAAATGGAGGTGTAACTTCACTTGCAGAGGTCCTGGGTGCCCATCTTGCTGTGGGTATGCTTTTTATGTGTTTATTCTGTGTATTTATTGTGTTTTGAATGTTTTGGGGTTTGCGCGGATCGGCCGTTAAAGTCGTAATTTTGCGAGATCGTAATGTTTTTTTTTTTAAGTCCCGCGTCTCGTATTTCTGTGTTATAATTCCGTAAATGTTGCGAGGTCCGCAGTTGCTGGCAAGGAGCGCCTTCGACGCTCCATGCCAGCAACTGCGGACCTCACTTCTCGAGAAGTGAGGGCCGCAGTTGCTGGCATGGAGCGACGAAGGCGCTCCTTGCCAGCAACTGCGGACCTCGCAACAACTTTTGACAACCCGCAGTTATGACAACTATATATGTGATAGTAAGTATATTATATTCCTAGTGAAATACAGAAATCTTTTAAGGACATTTTATTCTTTTAGCTGGTCCTATTGTTACTTTAGGGTTCCCTGATGGTCCAGTTGTTAGAATTTGGCGCTTTCACCACTGCAACCTGGGTTCGATTCCAGTCAGAGAACCAAGAGGTTACACCACTCAGAAGCCTAGCAGGGTTGGGCCTGATCAGTAGTTGGATGGGAAACCATCTAGGAATACCAGGAGCTGTATGCTGTGGACCACTGTAGAAGGAACTGGTAACTCACTCCAGTATCTCTGCCATGAATAACAAGTGGATCAGCATTGTGTGTTGCGGTCCATGAGCTCACGGAGAGTTAGACATGACTGAACGACAAAAACACACATGGTTACTTTATCAGGATGGTGTGTCCTTGTAAACTAATGAGTTTTGTATTGGACCTAGTGAAAGAATTGGCAGTTATATATGCCATATTTCAGTTGTGCAGATACAAACATCCTGTGCAGTCAAAACCTCCTCATTCAACTGATCAGAAAAAAACAAAATGGTAGCTTATAGTGCACAATAAATGCATATAAATTGAAATAAATCAGAGGCTGTGTTATTCTTTTTAATTCAATAAACATTTTCCATATTTGCAAGTGTAATTCTTCAATGCTTTCCTTTAAAGTGAACGCTGCTTCTTGAAAATGATTCTCAGTGTTTTCTAGAAATATTTGACCTTTATCACATTATTCAAAAAGGCATAATATAAAAATTACACTTCCGTATATGCACCAGATAAATGACTGGGAGTATGTAGTTCAGTACGTTTTGGTTCAAGAATCTGCCTGAGATTCTGGGTCTGTCTCTACCTCTCTGCTGTCACATGACTCATACTCTTTATCTGGAACCCGACCCAGCACCTCAGGCAGGTTTACACTCATTTTAAAACCATTTCATTTACAGATGGTTTTATTTCTTACTATATAAACACATATTTCTTGAGCTAACAAGTGGTGAATCAGATACTTAGCTTGGTACTTGAACTTGCCCTTTAAAGCTTTTACTTAGACTACAAGGAACTTTGAAATGTATTGTATAAACATATATTTTCGACTTCATGAGGATAATAAGGAACAAGAACAGGCAAAGCATATATTTATTTTAAAAAATCCAGGAAAATATAATATGGAATTTTAGTAAAATTGTTACTGAACGTTGTGTAACAAAACATTGAAGGGACCAATTGACTGTGCCAAAAGTCTGATGTATTGCACATTTTGCACATATGTTTCTGTGGAGCAAAAGCTTAAAGAGAACAGCCTGTTTGTTTGCCTTTGTAGTTGGAAGATTATTCTTTGCAATTTGAAAAATGTTGGCTGTTTGCCGTAAAACTATTTCTATATTGTCCTTTATTCAACATACAAAAAAAGTGTATATTTACGAAATCAAGCCTTCATTGCATGGCTCCTGTAAGAACATTTGGATGGCCGACTCACAGCTATGGGAAGCAATTTCCGGAGCTATTCTATGGCACAAAATAAATCCGGTAAAATGTATTGACTCGCACCCGTGTGCTCTCAGGAGACCCTTAGACTGAATGGCCCCCATTCAATTGAGGTTTCGGGCTATCTGGTGGCCCGTAAGTGAGATTTGCTAATCAATTGGAGTCTTTTTGCCGGCTCCAAATGGCTTAGGAGTTACAGCCTTGAAAAAATGGCGATGGTTAAACCCATAACTTACAGCCTTTTGAAGCCTTTGATCTTTCAAGGCCGCAAGAATTCCGATTGCGAAATCCGCTTATCACTATTCAAAAATAAATTCCACATAGGTTGTAATGGTCTTGCATATGCCAATATGAAAAGCCATGCTGCAACATGCTGAAAGCTATTAAAGATACACTACCTCATTAAATTGCAACACAAATACATGCAAATGGCTGACATATTGACCCTTTCACACTCACAGAGGCTCTAATGTGGACCCTAAAAATACAAAGATCATCTTATATACATTTCACTCAACACATCTACATTGGGACAACAAATAGTGGCCATTTAACACCACCACATCACATATATCAAGTACCAGGGGAACATTTCACATATGGTTGTTCAGTCCCTCAGTTGTGTCTGACTCTCTGTGACCCTATGGTCTGCAGCACACCTACTAATGTATCTGGTACAAGGTTTGCATGCCAAAGATACTGGAGTGGGTTGCCAGTTCCTTCTCTAGTAGACTGGGATTTGTCTGACCTCTCTGCTATGACCTGCCCACCTACACTGGCCCTACATAGTATAGCTCACAGGTTCATTGAGGTACACAAGCCCCTTTGCCACCACCACTTTGCAAAACACAATCTACTCTAACCAATCAGGAAGGGTCGCAAAAACATATGGAGGCTGTGAAGAGGTATGTGGAGCAACAGCCAACTCACCTCCATCTCCGCTACGCCCATCCTGGAAAGTCCCCGCCATTGCTGGTGGCCATGGGCCAAGAAGTATACCAATTCCCATTTGGTGACCTCCCATTAAGTTTTGCTATCAATCAATTCACAACATCACCTATCATATTGCTATCAGGCCTTCAGTGGAATGTTGATACTCCACAGTATCACTAATTGGACTTTCCATGTGTATTAACCCTTCATTATTATTATATATGATATATATTATGATATGATATCTAATGCTAGTAATACTATTATTATTGTTATGTCATGTATTAATCTATTGCATAGTAACTAAGGCTCATTAGTTTACACAAAAGGGATGTATGTGGATGTCCCAAAACCCAAACCATTGACAACATACTGACACGGGGCCTCATTCAATTGTGATTTGGCCAATTGAATAGGGCTCTAAATAAGCACATAGCATATTTATTTTACAGAAGTTTTCAGTTAGTGAAAACCTTGCTTTTGGATAGATGTTTACTAACTAAAAACTTCTTTAAAAAAAATATGTTATGTGCTTATTTAGAGCCCTATTCAATTGGCCAAATTGCAATTGAATGAGGACCAGGGTGTGAACGGCATAACAAAGCTTTATTTCATACACAGAGCGCACGGAGCACAATCAGAAATGGACAAGACTTTACATTAAAATTATGGGTGTGGTGTGGGTATACGAAAGGGCAAGAGCTTGTGCTTGTGAACAAGGGGATACCTAAAGGGGATAATGTCATAGCCTAGAATAATCATGATGCATAGCACCTACCAGGGTCACATGTGGTCACTACACCACCATTAATGTGCATAGCACTTACAACTTGTCTATATTTGCTCAATGAAACAGATGAACATGATCATGGATAATGTCATACAGACCTATTCCACACACAGTGTGGTGTCAGATATAAAGGAAAAATCTGAAATTGATTAGCAGAATATGTTACATGGAAAGAGGAGGTTGAGGAACATGCCTTCATGGTCGTGAGATTGGGCTATTAAGACCTACAGCGACAAGACCAAGATATCAATCAGAACACTATTTGGATTGACTTCAACACCTCATCTCAACAGCAATCCACATTGAACATCAATTGCAGAAATATTCAACATAACCATAAGTGTACACACTCTGTAGCCAGACATTAGTATGTCAACATTAATACAAAATGATCATCATTGTGGAGTGTGGATGAGGAGGACTTAGGGCAGTAGTTCTCAATCCTCTCCTCAGGAGCCATCAGACAGGCCATGATTTATATGAAATAATAAATGAAGCAAATAGTATTCAACAGGTGGTGGAGCCTCAAATTGCTTCTCGTGTGTATTCACACAGTGTTTCACCCAAATCATGGTCTGTGTGGTGGGTCCTGGGGAGAGGTTTTACAACCACTGACCTGGGGGACGTTCACACCTCTTTCCTCTTTCTGAGCACTGGGCCAGCTCCTTCTGGAATCACATGCTTCCTCCCTCTACCACGGCCAGGAGGTGTTTGATTGAGGGGTGCAACAAACTGTGGTGGCTGTGTAGCAGCTCTCACAGACGGTAAGATAATGCTGTTGCCAATGGAGATGGTGCGGTTGTCAATGGAGATGGTGCTGTTGCTCATCCGTATGGTGTTGGACCGGTCTGTTGAGGCAACAATGCCTGTGACTTCAACAGCTGTGACAAGAGCTGGGCGACAATGGCTGCCACATATGCTGGGGCAACAATGACTGCAACATGAGCTGGGCCAGCTGCTGGGACAACCACTGCTGTGGCAACATCTGTTATGGCCCAGTCAGGAGTCAGAGGGATTGGGGTCCGGCACACATATTGATTGAATTTCACCAGGTGGCAGATGTGGGCCTGTTTAGAGTGGTCCCCATGAGCTTGACATCCCTGCAGATGATTGAAGGCTCATTGTACTTCCAGTAATTTGAAAGGGCTGTGAATGTGCCCGTGATGCGTGTTAGGGCCGAGGGGTGATTCCCACAATGGTCCAACTGCCGATTGTCCAGCCACCTGTTATGGGCCTGGGCCCTGGGCTTCCTCCACCACCACCTGTGTCGGTGATAGTGGTGCCTCTGGTGGAGCCACCGCCTATGTCTCTGCGGCTGGGGTACGCCTCCTGGGTACTAAAATGAGAGGACAATAGTATTTGAATATTGATTCTCTGAACAATTGTTTGCTGTGTGTTTCCATATCCCTGACATTCTGGTCACTTGTAATTGGCTGTGGTAATTGTTTCCTGCAGATAAACATTGAGCTGTAACATGATCATTGTGGATCATGGCTTATATAAATACACATGCTTATCTGAATCTGCTGTGCAGTGTGTGAGACTGACCAAACTGTGACCAATGCTCAACAATGGGTGTAAACATGCGTATGAGACATGGTCCAGGTTATGCTAGTACATGACACGCACATGCAGTCCCTCAGAGACTGTATCCGCAAATGCTGCAGTGTGCACACCTATACATGTACTCCCTTTTGGATGTAAAATCATTGTGGATCTACAGCTGTACCTTGTTTAACTCTCTGGATAGCTTCCAAGCAGATGCAGTGTTAAGAGACACAGCTTTAAACGGTGCAGTGTCACATGGGAAAGATAGAGATAGGGAAACTCATTACAAAATATATACAATTGCAATTGATATTTATACTGTTTTTTTATATTAACTTTGAACAAACAGCAAACATAGCACTAACACAAACTGCATTGGTAACTGCTATTCAGAATCTGTTTTAACTACAGGTATTGTACTGACATTTCATTGATAACAATTAGGATGATAATATGATGATAATATAATATGTTATAATATTTACATGGTCTAATATTAATGCCCCATATATCTGTAGTCAGAACCAGAAATCTTACAGTGCTATTGTATGTCAGTTATCTATGTGTGTGGGGTTCATGTGTGTGCATATGAGGGTGTGATGGTGCATATGATACTCACTTTGCAGGGTTTCCTGATAGCCAGTGTCTGAATGCCCTGGAAGGTCCACTACTGCTGCTAGCTTCAAAGACTCCTTGATATTCTGCTTACATTCACAGTATGTGATGTTGAGTGGAGGGCCATCACCGTTACTGGTGAAAACAGGCTTTACAGGCTTGAGACTTCGGCTCGTAACTCGCACCCTTGCTCAATTGAATAGCATCGCAATCAGAGACGAACGAGAGTCCGCAACACACTCACAGACATACGGCCTACATCGATCGAGTTGCAGGCTTGGAATTGAATGGGGCTCAATGTCAGTAGTCTTGGGAGTAATTCAATTACTCAGTTCTGATTGGCTGATATATGATTGAGACATATTTCAGCCAATTGAAAATCCGCAAAAAAAAGTATATAAGGCGAACATTATCTCATAGGTCATAGTGGCATTGAGGGCGGATCCTGGGGGACACCCGGGCTCATAGGGGAACAGGTATCGAGGGGGGATCTTTTGGCTCATAGAAGGTAGTGGTATTAACCTCTTAATTGTGATGGATTCTAGCAATCAAGCCTCAAATCTGACACTTCTTCATAACGATGGATTTGAAGCATCAAGCCTTCTCAGAGACATTTTTTGTCCTTTATGGTGGGTTGAAAGTAGCTGGATGCTTTATTAAAATTCTGGACACTAGGAAAGACTTTTGTGTAAACTTCATCAAGATCGGATATAGTAGCATGTGATCGGGATTTTTAAAATAGTTATGGGACAAGTGCTTGGGTCTTAGGATATTAGGGACATTTTGAGCACTCCGCTGGCATTTCTCAGAGTTTAGATTTACGTGTGTTATTTGATAGCTTGTGATGATTTACGAGTGAACTTCACTCTGCACTTTTCTTATGAGAGCCATAAATTAGGAGACATTTGGTTGAAGAGTTGAATGTCATATTTTGTAAACCAACCTAAAATATTCAGTTTAAATAATTGTGTAAATACTTTATGAATGACAATTGATTACAATAAGGATTGCTGATTACTTTAAGGAACATGCACTTCAGAAAAATATCTTGTATTTAAAAGAGCATCATTTACATTTTATTAATGATTTTTGCAAATACAAGTGACACAGCAAAGATACTGCAGTTGGCTGTTATTAAAAATGTGTGAATATGCTAGATAATTGAGCTTAAAAGTCCATGAAGAGATCCTTCCTCTATTCTAATGACTTTTTCTCACGTGATTCATGAATGTTCACAAAGGGGGAAGAGAAGTTAAATTATAATGCTGTTAAAGTGTTATCATAATTATTATTTTTACAACTGGGCACGTTTTTATGGTTTATCACCCACCCCACAGACACACACTGTGAGACTTAATTATTATAAAGACTTTACTAGAGGGAGCTCAGTTATATGACATTTGCATTTAATCACATAGTTGTCAATCCGCGAGTTGTCGCCATGCAGAGCCGCAACTGCAAGCCTCGCTAAGCAAGCCATTGAGGCACGCGGGACTTACGCTGCAATGAGCGCCAAAGGTCTCAGTGCATTGCGAGCATCACGAAGGGAGGCGATCAGTTGAGGCACGCGGGACTTAGGCTACCGACCTGAAAAAATATGCAAAAATACACAAATATGCCTCAAATTCACGTAAACACTCACACACAGCACAGGGGGAGAGCCAGTGAGCCTGTGAGTGAGGTTGCAAGTTAATTTGAGGCATATTTTGGCTTTTTTCACAATTGAAAATTTGCAGAAGCAAGAAATAAAATGTCTCCCGAAAAAACGTAAACACAACGAAAACGAGGCAGAAGGACGTAAATACGAGCCCTAAGCACTAAGACTTAACGCAAATCAGTAACACTTAATACAAAGCAGTAACATTTAACTCAAGACAGTAACAGTGAACCCAAGGCAGTAACACTTAACCCAAGGCAGTAGGCCCATAAACTACACAAGCATATAAAGTAAAAAGGGGATAGGCTTGCAATGAGCGCCAAAGGTGCTCATCGTGGAGGTTGCAATGAGCGTCGAAGGGGATCAATGCAAAGCAGGAAAGGAAGAAGCTCGCAATGAGCGATGAAGGTGCTCAGAGGGGCTATATCCTTGCATTTTGTGGTAAACAGCATTGCCAGGCTTTACATTTTATTGCCGTCATTTTTGACGGGCAAGGCGCTAGTATTTTTAATAACAACCAAATGCTATGTTCTAAAATAGTTTTTATATACCATTTAAATCATGCTCTTTGAAATGAAAGGTATATTTTATGAAGTCCATGTCACTTAAAATAATCTGTAATCTTTATTATAATTTATTATCGTTCTTCACAACATTTTAAACTGAATATTTTAGCCCAGTTTACAAAACATGACATTCAATATATTCCATTCAGGCCTGATCCTTATAAATATAAATTATGAGAATATGAAGATTATTTTGAAAGCCTATTCTTAAATCCCACAATATACACATTATTATTATATTTTTGGTCTATATTTAGAGAAACTCTTACATAAAATGAATATCAGAAGTACAATTTTTATATTTGGTAAATGTTTTTTTAGAATTTTCTGCATATTCTTTCACAAAATTATTCTCGATTACTAAACTACAATCACTTTGCCCAAAAAAAACAAAAAAACATTTAAAGCTGTGAGTAAAATGCATTACCTAAACTAATCAAAAAAGCATTTAAAATAGAAAAATGATTTTACTATCTTATAAACCAATTGTAAACTGCCCAACAAGTATGACAGGTGCCAATATTTTCTCATTTAGGGAGATATTGGTTTTCCAGCCAATCACAGACAGATGTCAGTTTTTTGGCCAATCACAGAGAGATGTTGGTTTCCTAGCCAATCACAGTGAGATGTCAGTTTCTTGGCCAATCATAGTGAGATGTTGGTTTCTCCGTCAATCAGAGGGGATCATGGAGAAAAATACATACAGAATAAAGGCTTTGCTTGGCTAACAGGGAAGGAGAACTGGTTTTGTAACAGTTTTACCGATCACATGAGGAGATGGAAAAATTACAGAGTCCATTTGAAAGGCTGTAGCTAAGTTACCAAAGAAAAAATAATATACCGTAATTGAAAATAGATGGTGCTTCTAGAACCAAAGGGGCCATGCATGCCAATAATATTAATAATAAGAATTTAAATGATGGAGGAAGCAAATCACTCAGGCAACCTTATCTCTACTAGTACTAGACACACATTACCTTTTCTGCAGTTCACTTGTTCATTAACTATTACAGTGTAACAATGTTGCAAAAAACACACCCGTGAAAAATAGTTGGCAAAATATAATTAATAAATGTAAGAATTTCTATTATTAAAGCCAAATATTTAACTGAGGCAAATTGTGGAAGGTTACAATTGAAATTTGTTCAGTGAAAAAATACCACTTCTATACTCATATCATGATTATCTGATGCCTGGATCCATACTGAGTTTGGTCAATGGGAAATAAGCAAACATTGATTTTCAATGCAACTTATACAAGAATTAGAGTACACAATAGGATTGTTTATTTTTATAGAGGTTAAGTTATGGATATATTATTGTAAATGTTCTAGAGCATTATGTAGGAGTGTTTGCGAATAAGATTTTAGAAGATTCATCATAGCCTAGAACTATATATGCATATATACTAGTCATGATGTTTTCTTAAGTTTTAGCAAATGAGCTAAGATGCCACACGGTTTTACCAAAAGTAATAGTGCACATATTTAAGATGTTGTTAATTGTTTCAGCATCAATCAAGACCTCTTATTCTATCTGAAAAAGATATGGATGATTAAGCATGTAATGTAAGCAAGATTATCCGTTTACACTGGCCCAAGCTTTTGTGACTACTCACATTGACTACTATAATGCGCTACTGCATTGGCAATTCCAGTTAAACAATAACACTTCTTGCAGAAAAGGCTTCTGGCAAAAAAGACCATCTCCTTTCACGTAACACTCATCCTTTGTTCTCTTCACTGGTTGACTGTCACATGATGAATTTATTTCAAGGTTGGTTTAGATACTTCCTAAGCTGTAAACTGGAGGAGACTTTTGGTTCATAAACTCGTACACGTTCTCCTATATTAGTTGTTTGCCACCGTTTAGTAGTAGAGCTTGAAATCATGCAACTTTGATTTTGGGAAACTCTCTTTCCAGAAGAGTATTAGAGTCCCCATTATTGGATATTTTCAAAAAGAAGCAAAGACGTGTCTATTTACCCAATCCTTTGGATAACATAATATCTATGGAAGAATTGTGAGGTGCTTTGAGTTCAGATAGTGATATCTAATATATTATTATTACATCAGCATTGGTTTGATATGGATACTTATACTAATTAAATTAAGTAATTATAAACTGCAACTTCTTTATCATGTCAGTATCTGTTATTGTTTGTTGTATATCAAGTCTTCTCTTTCTGAAGTCTAACGCATAAGCCTGAATAGGTTTAGCAGTGACTTATTTGTGAGCTTATTTACTTCATTCCATTCTATCCCAATAGATGCCATTTCCAGCAAAGCATAGATCCAAGCACAGCATCCTCTCTGGGAAGGAAGCCTTCGATTCCAACATCTGGGAAGTATTTGGTTGATGTTGCTCTTTGGGAGCTTCATCTAGTCTAGTTTGCTCCATATTAATTATGTTTTTATCTTGCTCTCTCCAAAGTCACAAATACATTTCAGCTGTAGAATTTAATTTCATTACCCCTAGTTAATACACAAGCACATTGTTCATGCCGTGTGCATGTTTTCATAAAAAATGTTTGAAACTTAGGTGGTTTGTATAATTAAGTAAATTAGTACAGGCTGATTTAAAAAGCTGATATATTGTCAAGTTCTATTTTTTCTTTTTTTTATATTTATATATTAGCTTCTCCTTCCTCTGGAGCATGAATAGTGTGATGTCTACCTACTCTTTTATATGATCTGTCTAAAAGAAAAACCCCAAGTATACTTGGGTCCATGCTCTAGAAAGGGTTTCAGGAGTTTCCTTTGTATAATGTAATGGATGATAAGTCAGAAAAAATAGCTGGTTGACCTCCTCAATTCCAGGGACACCATCAGCCCCATTAAATTTGAAGCCCGTAGCGGCATCGGCACACCCGCAAAGGCTGCTGGTGTAAAATTTGGCTGCATTACTGAGCTATTAAATTCAACATTGAGGCGAGTTACGGGCCAGAAACGCAAACGCGTAAACCTTATCCGTGCACGCAAGCTGTTAAGGGGCCGGCCGCGCTGCTATCGGCCGTAACGATCCAAACCCGTAACCACGTAGTTTGAAGCATGCCTAACAGCCAATAGAAAGTGGGGAACCGCAATTAGCGCCACAGGAAGGGGTTTTAAAGGGTGCCAAAACCGTAAATCATTGATTGTGCTGTAGGTGAGCAAGTGAACACACAGGTCTAGGCATTGGTGGGTTTTTGAGCATTGGAGAGAGAGAGAGAGAGAGAGAGCTTTGTAAGTGTTTTGATATTTTGACCTCTAATATATATTGACCCTTAATTTACAACACACATAATTACTGATACCATGTAATTTACACACACAGATTAATACGTACACATAGCTATACAAAGCGGTAGGTCACAGCAAATCTACCCCCCCCCCCCATACAAGATGAAGGCACACAAGGAGTAGGGCAAGAGGGTCAGGAGCCTGATCCCAGAGGGGGAGGTAGTGGGGATGAGGGACCGGCCCCAGGAAGTGGACAAGGAGGCCAGGAACCCAGGCACAGTTGGTAGGGCAAGAGGCTGTGGTAAAGTACAGGGCCCCCAATTATAGCCCAGAGGAGATGGACGCCATCTTTCTCAGGGAAATCCGTGCCCACAATCGCATCATACATGGTGAGAGAGATGTGAGGGCTAGCTCGAAGTCAGAGGCCTGGAGTCAGATTCAGCTGTTGTGGCATTAGGGGTGGCAAATAGGTATGTAAGGTCTGTGAAACACAGATATGATGTAGGTGAAGAGGAAGATGGCAGAGGAGGCAAGAGCTGCAAGTGCAACTGGTGGCGGGCCGCCAGCAAATATCACTTATTGTAGATGGGAGCAGAGCTTGAGGGGGTGGATTGAGCCAGCCGCAGTGGTGGGCCTACCAGGACAGGTGGACATGGGTCTGCCGAGAACTACACCATACACATTGGTGTAGGAACTTGGCGGGGGGGGGGGTGGACAAATACCCGCAGATATTGTGATGTTTGCATGTATGTATAAATAAGCTTGGACTCTCACTGGTGTATACAATGAGCTGTATCCCCCTAGAATTATTCTGCCCTGCCCACACGCATAGATAACTGACAAACAATAGCACTGTAATCCCTATGGTTTCAAGTGAAGATATATGGGGCATCAATAACCATGTAAATCCTGGTAGCAACCATATAATTTTCATAATTTGTATCAATGAAATGTCTGGCCAATACTGCAGTTCAAACTGATTATGAGTACAATTTGCTATTATATTAAGATTGATTTGACATTCAAAAGAGGGTACATGTCTGGGTATGCGCAGACTCTGTAGGACTGCATGTGCGTGTCATATACTGTCCCAACCCAGACCATGTCTCAGCTGCATGTTAACAACCATTGCTGGGAACATGTCACAGATTGTTCAGTCTCACACACTGCACAGCAGATCCAGCAGAGCACGTGTCTGATGCACACCGCACCTGCAGTTCATATATTCATATGAGCCATGATCCCCAATGCTCATTATACAGGCCATGGTTCATCTGTGTAACACAAGCACCACAGTCAATCACAGGTGACCATGTCATGGATATGGAAACACATAGCTGTCAATTGTGTATGGAAAGCAACTCAAATATATGTTTTCTTCTATTTCAGTACCCAGGCGAACAAGGCCAACCACAGTGTAACAGGGGGAGGCTCCACTGGAAGTGGGAGTGGTTGAGGAAGAAGGCCGGTTCATTCCAGAGGGCCCAGAACCATCCACACGAGCTGGCCAGCCACGTTTACCGGCATATCAGGAGTGGGAATCACTGCCTGGGCTCTCACAAGCATCAAACAGCCATGCCCAGCTGTTCCAGTCCCTTCCACCAGCCTTGTTCTAGCCCCAGCCGCCATCATCATAGCTGCCACCTGCTCCAACAACCTTTCAACCATGGCAGCCCACAATCACTCCCACACAATGGGGCCAACATGGCCTCACACACAATGTGGTCCCCCAACATGGCCCAACACCCCAGCCTTGCTGCCGACACCATAGGCCCTCTTGCCGACACCTTAGGCCCTGCAGCTGATGCCTCAGGCCTTTCTGATGTCACCTCTGTCCCTGCTGGCAACACCTCAGGTCCTGCTACCTTCAAGTTTGGCCCCAATGTCGTCACCTCCGGCCCCTATGCCGATACCTCCGGCCCCAATGCCGTCAACATCAGCCACAATGCCATCAACACCACCACCCCTGACATAGAGGGAAATCATGGCCCGTTTCACCAGGGAAGACATGACACGTAAGAAGCAACAAAATGAGAGGCTCCGGCAGTGTAGGCTTACACACACCCTCCTGGCGAGCATTCAAGCTCTCCATTCTGGGTTGAGGAGGCACAACCGAAGGATAGAGAGTTATGAGGAACGGGCCATTTGGGACAGACAGTAACTCATCCAATTTGCCAAATGCCATACCTCTCCAACCTTCGGTTGCACAACTGCAACCTGAGACGTCGGCCTCCTCATCTCAGACTTCACCACCATCTCAACCTGATTCCAAGCCATCCAAAGTAGTGGCACCCCACGCTCCTACACCACCATGATGTGGAAGAGTGAGCGGGACGGGGTCACAGAAGGTGGGGGCCCAGTGCTGCGGAAGAGGAGGTGTTAGGATCATCCAGGATGTAGTTCTCCTCTTTATCACTCCTCACTGAATACTAATTGTTATCAATACTGGCTACAGAGTGTGTACATGTCTGGTTATGTTTAATATTTCAACAATTGATGTTCAATGTGGATTGACCTTGAGATGAGGTGTTGTAGTTAAACAGAATATTATTATGATTGATATCTTGCTCTTGTCTCTGTAGGTGTTAATAGCCAAATCTCACTACCATGAAGGCATGTACATCATCTTTGAGCAGTACAATACCATCATGTGAGTGAACACTCAACCCAGTTCCCAACATTCGATCAGTGTCATTCACCACTGCAGATGGATCTGAAATGTAATATATGATTACATATCTCTTCATTAATGAACATGACTGTTGTGAGTTTAAATTATAATATATAGTGTCCTGGCTGTAGAGTTGCACGGCCCCATTAGGATCTGCTAATCCAAAGCAGTAGTTTTACCAGGGGCAGCTGGTGCATAGGGGCAAATGGGCAACCGCCCTCCCAGAATGAATGCACTGACTTAATCACCCATCACTAACTTGTTATTTTAAATAATATAAATATAAAAATTAATTATATCATGTCAATCTTTTATGTTTTTTATATCTCCTGTTGTCACTGTCAATGATTAATCATTTGGCAAGCAGTTAAACACACTGACTTATCCCCTTATCACATCTCCCCCTGTTGGTGACTTGCTTTGTACTACAGATCAGGGCACAATGCTGCCTGTGCTTGAGTTGAAGCAATGAGCCTGTCTGTCACACTCAGCATCGCCCAATCAGAATGACTGGGAGGGAGATGAAGCTGTGGGATCGTTCAGGGATCATCCAATCAGAATGACTGTGAGGAGCTGAAGCTGAAACTCATTGGGACAAACCCCAGCTAATCACTGACACTGTCCCAGCTAATTAGGACTGCTAAATTGCAGTATGCCGTGCATACTGGGAGATGTAGTTCAGTGAGGAGCTGCCATGCTGATAGAGCTGTTCAAGACCGGGTGAGTAGTCTCAGTCTGTCTGTTATTCTCTCTGTTTCTTGTTCTCTGTGACTCTCTTATTCTCTCTGTGTGACTTGTATTCTCTCTCTTATATTGTCTCTCTCTTCCCCAGGCACCATGCATCTAGATAGATAGATAGACAGCTTCATAATGAAGACTAGTAATTTTGTTATGACAGTTTGCTTTTACTTTGATACTGAAAAAATGGTTTCTGTTTGAGAGTATATAGTTTATATACAATTTTTTTTTTTTAAATGTTAATTTATTGAAGCAGTCTGTGTGCTGAAGGACAAATCCCCCACCTCACACATTTTATTGTTCCCTATAATCTCTCTTTCTCTCTCCTTTTTCTGAATAAAATTTATTGGAAAAACAACACCTTCTGGCTCAGTGTGCTGGGTGCAGAGCCTCAGCCAAGTCAGTAACCTATGTATGTTGCTGACTACCCTGTATATATCAAGCCTGGAAGGAAGGCTCCTAGAATACAGCTTGTATTCTATATTTACATAGAATAAGACATCTGTATCCCTATGAAGGACCTCCTTCCACGCTCCTAGAGTACAGCTTGTATTCTATATTTACATAGAATAAGGCATCTGCATCCCTATGCAGGACCTCCTTCCATGCTCATAGAGTACAGCTTGTATTCTATATTTACATAGAATAAGGCATCTGCATCCCTATGATGAACCTCCTTCCACGCTCCTAGAGTACAGCTTGTATTCCATATTTACATAGAATAAGGCATCTGCATCCCTATGAAGGACCTCCTTCCAGGCTCCTAGAGTACAGCTTGTATTCTATATTTACATAGAATAATGCATCTGCATCCCTATGATGGACCTCCTTCCAGGCTTCCAGAATACAGCTTGTATTCTATAGTTACATAGAATAAGGCATCTGCATCCCTATGAAGGACCTCCTTCCAGGCTCCTAGAGTACAGCTTGTATTCTATATTTACATAGAATAAGGCATCTGCAGCCCCATGAAGGACCTCCTTCCAGGCTCCTAGAGTACAGCTTGTATTCTATATTTACATAGAATAAGGCATCTATATCCCTATGATTGACCTCCTTCCAGGCTCCTAGAATACCGCTTGTATTCTATATTTACAAAGAATAAGGCATCTGCACCCCTATGATGGACCTCCTTCCAGGCTCCTAAAGTACAGCTTGTATTCTATATTTACATAGAATAAGGCATCTGCCTCTCTATGAAGTACCTCCTTCCAGGCTTCTAGAATAGGGCATCTGCATCCCTATGAAGGACCTCCTTCCAGGCTCCTAGAGTACAGCTTGTATTCTATATTTACATAGAATAAGGTATCTGCATCCCTATGATGGACCTCCTTCCAGGCTCCTAGAATACAGCTTGTATTCTATATTTACAATGAATAAGGCATCTGCATCCCTATGATGACCTCCTTACAGGCTTCTACAAATGTTTCCCAGGTTCCCATGTTTTAGATATTTTAATATTCTTCTCCACCCCATAAGTATGTCCACAAGCACATATATAATGTATATAACATGTGTTTTATTTATATATATATATATATATATATATATATATAAAAATAAACACACATATATCATATAGAATATACATTATATATGTACTTGTGGAGCTTGCAATCAACAGTTTTAGTACAGTTTAGTATAACAGTTAACATCTGATGTTATTTAAGACGATGGAGTATGGTATAAGATGGTATGGTATAAGATGTTGGGTGGTTTTTACTTCAGGCTTAGTTCTTGTAATGTCAAGTAAAATAACTTGATGTCTGCTTTTTAGGTTTTACTTCAGTCTACCTGTAGGAGCATTTAGCCCGTGTAGTGTTGTAAAAATGTATTCAAATATAGTATTGTTTTCCCCATTACTTTTGTTTTTGTTCAGACATGTCCGTCTCTCTGTGACCTATGGACCACAGCACATCAGGCACATCTGGCTTCCACTACCCCCTGAGCTTCCTCAAGTTCATGTTCATTGCTTCAATAACCTCATCTATCTCCTCCTCTGTCGTCCCCTTATTCATATGCCTTACATTTTTTCCACCATCAGGGTCTTCTCTTGGAAATTCTATCCTCTATGCTGAATTGTTCTTTACTGCTTGCTTATCTATCCCTCTCGCTATCCGCCTCTCTCTTTCGATCCCTGTCTCTCTCTATGGGATCATTTTTTGTCTATTTCTATGAGCTGCCACTGCTATACATCCTGATCTAACATGTTGTATATGTATTCTATTAAATGATTGCATGTCATCAAGAAAATGGAAGCACTTCCCATGATAAGAATAGTGAGCAGAACAAGCACCAACTCCCCCCACATCAAGATAATACATACGTAAAGTGATTGGGTTAAATAGGTCCAGTTAGGGTTATCAGATACTGTTAGGGCTAAATAGGCCCATTTTGGGTTAGATAGGCCCAGTTAAGGTTAAATAGGCCAAGTTAGGTTTAAATAGGTACAGTTAGGGTTAAATAGGCTCAGTATGGGTTAGATAGGCCCAGTTAGGGTTAAATAGGTACAGTTAGGGTTATTGGGTCCAGATAGAGTTAATGGGGTATAGTTAGGGTTGAGGGGTTAATGAGGTATAGTTGGGGGTAAGGGGTTAGTGGGGTATAGTTAGGGTTAATAGTGTAGTGTTTAGACTTTGTGTCATGAGTGGCCTGGAGGACCCTCATGGCAATTATGGTGTTATTATAGGGGTTAATTAGTGTCCTATATGGATCTATATGGACCCCTATTGGCCTAATGGGGTTAATAAGTGTCCCATAATGGTCCACACAACACACATGGTATTAATGCACAGTCTTGTCCATTTCTGATTGTTCTCTGTGTATGAAATAAAGCTTTGTTATAAAAATTTTAACCCTGTCAGTGTGTTGTCAATGGTTGGGGTTATGGGGCATCCACATACATCACATTTGTGTCACATTCCTATATATGTAAACTAAGGAACCCTAGTTACTATGCAATAGATCAATACATATTATAATAATAATAATAATAGTAATAATAATAATAATAACATTAGATATCATATAATAATATATATCATATATAAGCAACATAAAGGGTTAATACACATGCAAATGTCCAGTTAGGGATATCGTGGAGTATGGAATATGACAGGTGATAATGGACTGGGTTGCCAGTTCCTCCTCTAGTGGACTGGGATTTTTCTGACTTCTCTGCTATGACCTTCCAACGTACAGTGGCCCTACATGGTATAGCTCACAGCTTCATTCATGTCCCTGTCACCACCTACACTTAGCAATCCTAAAGGGGACCAGGGGAACATACACAACATTAATCTACTCTAAAATATCAGGAAAGGCCACAAAAACACATGGAGGCTGTGCAGAGGCATGGGGATCAACAGCCAACTCACCTCCATCAGGGTTATCTCCGCTACGCCCATCCTGGAAAGTCCCACACCATTGCTGGTGGCCATGTACCAAGATGTGTACCCATTTCCATTTGTTGACCTCTCATTATGTTTTGATATTCATCAATTAACATTAGTGTGATGTATGTTTCCCTGGTCCCCTTGTGGATTGCTAAGTGGTGGCGGCGAAGGGGCTTGTGTACCCAAATTAAGCTGTGAGCTTTACCATGTAGGGCCAGTGTAGGTGGGCAGGTAATAGCAGAGAGGTAAGACAAAGTCCACTAGAGGAAGAATTGGCAACCCACTCCAGTATCTTTGGCATGCAAACCTTGTGGAACAGCACAGGCAGTGACCTAGCTAAATGTATGTAGTCCATAGGGTCACAGAGAGGCGGACACAACTGAAGCACTGAACCACAAATAATCAAATGTTTCCCTGGAACTTGTTATATGTGATGTGGCGGTGTAATTTGGCCCCTATTTGTTTGACCAATGCAGATGTGATGAGCGAGATGTATATGCAATCATATATATATTCCAGGGTCCACATGAGAGCCTCTGAGTGAGGAAGGCTTAATATGGAATCAGTTTCATGTTTTTGTGTTGCAATTTAATCAGGTAGCGTGTCTTTAATTGCTTTCTGTATGTTGCAGCATGACTTTACATATTGGCATATGCATGACTATTCCAATATATGATAAAATAAAATATTGTCTTTTACAGTGTTGAGAAATTGTCTATAAACCCTTTGCGGGTCCTATTTGGAGGCTGTAATGTTTTTGCCTCCATTTGCGGGTTACGAGCATGAAAGCCAGGCCATCTTTGGAATTTGTTGCAATTTAATAGCGTGATTGGAACGTAACAGAGCAAAGGATTTGCAGCCGCTTAGTTCAAATTTCGGCATCCTGTAGTGTTTTTTCGTCCTTACAGCCTTATTAAATTACAATTCAGTAAATTTAAAAGGGCTCTATTTAAGCACGCAGCATATTTTTTTACAGAAGTTTTTAGTTAGTGTAGACCTTGCTTTTGGATAGAAGTTCACTAACTAAAAACTTCTGTAAAAAAAATATGCTGTGTGCTTAAATAGAGCCCTTTTAAATTTACCGAATCGCAATTTAATAAGGCTGTTAACTCGCAAGTCGTTAGCGGGTTGCTTTACAGGGCCAATTTAATAGCCGTAAGTCTTGCTGGCTACGTTATGGGCTACAGTTTTACATGTTCACAGAATTTAATAGGGCTGCATATCTAGCTGTTCTCAAGAATAAGACTTAAAAAATAATGGAATCTGACAATCACATCTCTTGGTTTCTCATTGGAGAATAGTAGCTCTTAGAACTCTAGGAATCCTATCCGTCCTAAATTCTTCTTCACTTACATCTGATAATAACTTGGCACATAAATCGTTCATGCATAGAGATAGATCTTATACTGATTATGATAAGTTACAAATATGTATATTTCGTCTCCTTGATCTATTTTTTAGATCCTCTTGTATGATTTTACATTTATTTTGCTTTAAGCACAATCATATCCTTTTCCCTTTTTATATGTGACTTAAGAAGGTTATTATATTTGTCCTCTAGTTCTAAAACTTTGGTATCCAATGCTTTTATTTCTGCTTTTCGCTCCACAAAGACTTTTTGTAATTTAGCTTTGATTTCTAATCTGAAAGAAGAGATTCATTATTTCAAGTCTTGAATATCTGCTTTAGATCTGGGTGCAGAAGTCTCTGTTCCATTTTCTAGTGAATGTTTATCTGGAGTAGAGAGGTGTTGAGAAGAAGGCATAGGGCCCTATTAAATTCCAGCCTCGTAAATAAGAGGCTTCTACTTAAGCCCTACGTACTGCAAAGTTTCTCTAACTTACAATGCTATTAAATTAGCCCTGCTGCGAGCAACGTATGAGCTACGCAGCAGGGCCGTACGTATCTACACTGCGTAAATGTACATGAGGAGTGACAGCCTGCGAGATGATATCGCAGGCTCCCACTCCTCATCAAGTGCTGCGGGGGTCCTAAAAGGGACCTCCGCGGCAGTCCCCCACATAAGCCCTGCCGTGGGGGGTACTCCAAACCCCCCCCCAGGCACCTACAATGAACCCCCCCTCAATGCGGGGGTCCCTGTCGGGACCCCCGAAGTGTCCTCACATGAACACCTTGCTGCAGGGGTCCATAGGAACCCCCGCAGCCCCCACACATTAACCCCTTGCAGCGGGGGTCCCCGATCGGCACCGATCAGGCCCCCGCTGCATTTAAAACTTTTAAATTCCCCGCCGCGGCTCCTTAAAGGGGCCGCGGCACACTATTACCCAATCCCGGCCGCGGCACTTAAAATTAACCCCCCTCTATGCTGGGGGTCCCCATCGGGACCCCTGAAGTGTCCCCACATAAACCCATTGCAGGGGGGGTCCCCGATCTGCATAGATCAGGCCCTCCGCTGCATTTAAAACTTTTAAATTCCCCGCCGCGGCTCCTTAAAGGGACCGCGGCACACTATTACCCAATCCCGGCCGCGGCACTTAAAATTAACCCCCCTCTATGCTGGGGGTCCCCATCGGGACCCCCGAAGTGTCCCCATATAAACCCCTTGCTGCGGGGGGCCCCGATCGGCACCGATCGTGACCCTGCTGCAATTCAATTTTAAATTTCCCGCCTCGCGGGTCCTCAAAGGACCGTAAAGGTCCTGAAAGGACTCGCACTAAAAATATTAACCCCAGGCAACTATAATTACCCCATTAACTCATGATGGTCAATCCAGACCACTATAAGGCCTAAATTAACCCATTAACTCATGGTGGTCAATACAGACCACCATAAGGCCTAAATTAACCCATTAACTCATGGTGGTCAATACAGACCACCATAAGGCCTAAATTAACCCATTAACTCATGGTGGTCAATACAGACCACCATAAGGCCTAAATTAACCCATTAACTCATGGTGGTCAATACAGACCACCATAAGGCCTAAATTAACCCATTAACTCATGGTGGTCAATACAGACCACCATAAGGCCTAAATTAACCCATTAACTCATGGTGGTCAATACAGACCACCATAAGGCTCTATTTAACCCCATCAGTCCCATAAGGGTATATTATTACCATTATGGGCCTGTTACAATCCAACATTAACCACATAAGTGCCATGATGGTCCTCAAGGACCATCATGACACTAACTACAAACACTACACTATAACCCCCAATAAACCATTTAATCTAAACTAACCCCCCTCTACACTAATCTATTAACACTTACACTACCTACCTACACTACCTACCCCCTAATAAACCTCCCCAACACTCTAATTACAAAAAACAATAAACCTACAGCACAGAAAACAAAAAACCTACAGTACAAAAAACAAAAAAAACTACAGTACAGAAAAAATAAAAATTACAACCCCACCCCCCACTACAGAAAACAAAAAAATACATTACAACCCCACCCCCCACTACAGAAAATAAAAAAATTACACACCTGAAAAGGAAAGACAGATAAACACAATACAATACATACATATAATACATTACATACATTACATACAATACATGACATTACATATAATATATTACATATAATATATTACATATAATACATTACATACATTACATACAATACATGACATTACATATAATATATTACATATAATATATTACATATAATACATTACATACATTACATACAATACATGACATTACATATAATATATTACATATAATATATTACATATAATACATTACATACATTACATACAATACATGACATTACATACATTAAATATAATATATTAAATATAATATATTACATATAATATATTACATATAATACATTACATACATTACATACAATACATGACATTACATACATTAAATATAATATATTAAATATAATATATTACATATAATATATTACATATAATACATTACATACATTACATACAATACATGACATTACATATAATATATTACATATAATATATTACATATAATACATTACATACATTACATACAATACATGACATTACATACATTAAATATAATATATTAAATATAATATATTACATATAATATATTACATATAATACATTACATACAATACATGACATTACATACATTAAATATAATATATTAAATATAATATATTACATATAATACATTACATACATTACATACAATACATGACATTACATACATTACATATAATGTATTACATATAATATATTACATATAATATATTACATATAATATATTACATATAGTCCTAATCAAATACCCCCTATCTATCTAACATACAATCTATTTAATTTAAAATAAATCCTAACTATATCAAATACATCCCCCTATCTATCTAATATAAAAAAAATCCTAACTACATACACAGACCCTTATTCTAAACTAAAATAAAATAATTACAGTCCTAACTACATACACAGACCCTTATTCTAAACTAAAATAAAATAATTACAGTCCTAACTACATACACAGACCCTAATTCTAAGCTAAAATCAATAAATTAAGACCACTTACCTTTAAGATGTTGCTTCAGATCACTAACCTATGGGTCAAACAAAAAGAAAAATTAGTACAAAACATTAACATCAAATAAATAAACATTATATACATTCTACATATTCAACTCACCTTTACAGCATGTCCAGTCACTGTTTAGCTCTTCCGGCGCGGCCCTGTTAAAAAAAAAAAACACAATACATGAATACATGAATACAATATATAAACAATAAATAAAATACACAAATAAACATCTAAATATACATTTAACTTACCTCCCCGCGATGTCCCCGGCCTTCTCTCCTTCAGCCCCGGCTGGGCCGCGGAACCATCCGCGCTCTAAAAAAAAAAAAAAAAAAAAAACTAACGGAGGTCTGCACTGGCAGACCTCCCCGACGCTACTGAACCTCCCGGAGTCGTTTCCGGGAGGAAATTGGCATTGTCGGCTTGTGATTGGCTGAAAAAGCTGTCAGCCAATCAAAAGTCGTCAATGTAGGAGCCAATCAGGATGCGCAGATGTCTTCTACCAATCACTCCGTGGGGGTGTATCCCATAGTGATTGGCTGAAGGCATCTGAGCGTTGTGATTGGTTCCCATAAAGATAGACAAGTGTTTTAGCCAATCAGGGTGGGATATTGGGGTGTATCCCATCCTGATTGGCTCACACATTGACGACTTTTGATTGGCTGAAATTGATAGACAGCTTTTTCAGCCAATCACAAGCCGCCAATGCCAATTTCCTCCCGGAAACGACTCCGGGAGGTTCAGTAGCGTCGGGGAGGTCTGCCAGTGCAGACCTCCGGTAGTTTTTTTTTTTTTTTTTTTTTTTAGAGCGCGGATGGTTCCGCGGCCCAGCCGGGGCTGAAGGAGAGAAGGCCGGGGACATCGCGGGGAGGTAAGTTAAATGTATATTTAGATGTTTATTTGTGTATTTTATTTATTGTTTATATATTGTATTCATGTATTCATGTATTGTGTTTTTTTTTTAACAGGGCCGCGCCGGAAGAGATAAACAGTGACTGGACATGCTGTAAAGGTGAGTTGAATATTTAGAATGTATAGAATGTTTATTTATTTGATTTTAATGTTTTGTACTAATTTTTATTTTTTGTTTGACCCATAGGTTAGTGATCTGAAGCAACATCTTAAAGGTAAGTGGTCTTAATTTATTGATTTTAGCTTAGAATTAGGGTCTGTGTATGTAGTTAGGACTGTAATTATTTTATTTTAGTTTAGAATAAGGGTCTGTGTATGTAGTTAGGATTTTTTGTATATTAGATAGATAGGGGGATGTATTTGATATAGTTAGGATTTATTTTAAATTAAATAGATTGTATGTTAGATAGATAGGGGGTATTTGATTAGGACTATATGTAATATATTATATGTAATATATTATATGTAATATATTATATTTAATATATTATATGTAATGTCATGTATTGTATGTAATGTATGTAATGTATTATATGTAATATATTATATGTAATATATTATATGTAATGTCATGTATTGTATGTAATGTATGTAATGTATTATATGTAATACATTATATGTAATATATTATATGTAATGTCATGTATTGTATGTAATGTATGTAATGTATTATATGTAATATATTATATGTAATATATTATATGTAATATATTATATGTAATGTCATGTATTGTATGTAATGTATGTAATGTATTATATGTAATATATTATATGTAATATATTATATGTAATGTCATGTATTGTATGTAATGTATTTAATGTATTATATGTATGTATTGTATTGTGTTTATCTGTCTTTCCTTTTCAGGTGTGTAATTTTTTTATTTTCTGTAGTGGGGGGTGGGGTTGTAATGTATTTTTTTGTTTTCTGTAGTGGGGGGTGGGGTTGTAATTTTTTTTTTTTTCTGTACTGTAGGTTTTTTTGTTTTTTGTACTGTAGGTTTTTTCTTTTCTGTGCTATAGGTTTTTTGTTTTTTGTAATTAGAGTGTTGGGGAGGTTTATTAGGGGGTAGGTAGTGTAGGTAGGTAGTGTAAGTGTTAATAGATTAGTGTAGAGGGGGTTAGTTTAGATTAAATGGTTTATTGGGGGTTATAGTGTAGTGTTTGTAGTTAGTGTCATGATGGTCCTTGAGGACCATCATGGCACTTATGTGGTTAATGTTGGGTTGTAACAGGCCCATAATGGTAATAATATACCCTTATGGGACTGATGGGGTTAAATAGAGCCTTATGGTGGTCTGTATTGACCACCATGAGTTAATGGGTTAATTAGAGCCTTATGGTGGTCTGTATTGACCACCATGAGTTAATGGGTTAATTTAGGCCTTATGGTGGTCTGGATTGACCACCATGAGTTAATGGGTTAAATAGAGCCTTATGGTGGTCTGTATTGACCATCATGAGTTAATGGGTTAATTAGAGCCTTATGGTGGTCTGTATTGACCACCATGAGTTAATGGGTTAATTTAGGCCTTATGGTGGTCTGGATTGACCACCATGAGTTAATGGGTTAAATAGAGCCTTATGGTGGTCTGTATTGACCATCATGAGTTAATGGGTTAATTTAGGCCTTATGGTGGTCTGGATTGACCATCATGAGTTAATGGGGTAATTATAGTTTCCTGGGGTTAATATTTTTAGTGCGAGTCCTTTCAGGACCTTTACGGTCCTTTGAGGACCCGCGAGGCGGGAAATTTAAAATTGAATTGCAGCAGGGTCACGATCGGTGCCAATCGGGGCCCCCTGCTGCAGGGGGTTTATATGGGGACACTTCGGGGGTCCCGATGGGGACCCCCAGCATAGAGGGGGGTTAATTTTAAGTCCCGCGGCCGGGATTGGGTAATAGTGTGCCGCGGTCCCTTTAAGGAGCCGCGGCGGGGAATTTAAAAGTTTTAAATGCAGCGGAGGGCCTGATCTATGCAGATCGGGGACCCCCGCTGCAAGGGGTTAATGTGTGGTGGCTGCGGGGGTTCCTATGGACCCCTGCAGCAAGGTGTTCATGTGAGGACACTTCGGGGGTCCCGACGGGGACCCCCGCATTGAGGGGGGGTTAATTTTAGGTGCCGGGGGGGGTATTTGGAGTACCCCCACGGCAGGGCTTATGTGGGGGACTGCCGCGGAGGTCCCTTTTAGGACCCCCGCAGCAATTGATGAGGAGTGGGAGCCTGCGATATCATCTCGCAGGCTGTCACTCCTCATGTACATTTACGCAGTGTTGATACGTGCAGCCCTGCTGCGTAGCTCATACGTTGCTCGCAGCAGGGCTAATTTAATAGCATTGTAAGTTAGAGAAACTTTGCAGTACGTAGGGCTTAAGTAGAAGCCTCTTATTTACGAGGCTGGAATTTACAGCCTTATTAAATTGCGATTTGGTAAATTTAAAAGGGCTCTATATAAGCACACAGCATATTTTTTTTTACCGAAGTTTTTAGTTAGTGAACTTCTAGCCAAAATCCAGGTCTTTACTAACTAAAAACTTCTGTAAATAAAATATGCTGTGTGCTTAAATAGAGCCCTTTTAAATTTACCGAATCGCAATTTAATAAGGGTGTTAATAGGGCCCCTAGTTTGCAAACTCAGTTGATGTACTCAAAGCACAAGGTCCAACTTTCAGCTTCATTAAGAATATTTATTATTATTTATATGGACCTTGGATTCTGAAACAGATTTAGCATTCGAGTGAGGAGTTTGCCCAGATATAGTACTTCAAAAAGCTATTATTTGCAAGTTAGCCAATACAATAGAATCAAATTCTATTTTTTTTATAAAAAATGTGCTTATGACTTTTTTCCTGCTTAATTATGCTCTTGAAATTAACAATTTCAAACATATATAGTTTTATTGTATAGTGTTCCTTGAAAGGCTGAGTGTTTTTATGTGTTTTGTTTTTTATTTTTTTTAGCAAAATTCACACTAAGCTTCATCTTTTTGTGTTGTGAAGAACATCAGCCTCAGCCTCCCTAGTGCTCTCTATTATTAATCCAACAGAGGAGGTCACTTGTGGCATAGAAATGAACTTGGCAGCTGTTGCTTCCAGGCCTGTATTGCAGGTTTCTATCAGCCAGCCTGAAGTTGTGGGCTGGCTTCTTTTCCTACTTAACACGGGGATTACACTTTGTAACTGCTTAACAGCAGCATGCAGATTTACAAGATTTTCCTTCAATCCTGCAGTCCCTATTGAAGCACAATAAATGTAAACATATATAGCAGAAATATACAAATTCTGTACTCTACAGCTCTTCACATTAAAGAGACACTGTGATCAGTTTTTATCTAAATTTTAATTTTAATAACTAACCTTGATAATGGGCAAATATTTTTAGAAAGCAACATAAATAAACTTAACCTTTACATTTTTTACTTTAAAATAATTTTTCAATGTATTTTCCTTATCTGACCTTCCTGCTATGTTTTTTTTTTAAAACAGGAGTCTGTTAAAATATGACTCCATTGCTTACATTGCAGAAAATATAAGAAAAAACGAACAACGCATGGCCCTAAACTGGTTGCAAAAAGCAGTTATTGAAGAGAAGAAATTATTAGTGAAGAGCTTAAGGTATATAGAAGTTTCCTGGGTTTTAAATGTTTCCTAACAAACAGCCACAGGTTAGCAGAAAAGGATGTATTATATTGAAAAGTTCAGTGTACTTACAGATTTATGTGCAGCTGAATGAAATCCTGATTTGCACACCCCAGATTTCTTACATTACCAAAATGTACTAGCCTATAGCAGTTCAATGTGCCTGAAGCATCCAATTACAGGTTGGGGCGGGGTCACAGCTCAGCTCAAAGCACAAATGCTCGGCAAGGAGAGGGAAGTAAAAATCACCCAAAAAGAGAAAGAAAAAAACAGCAGTAAATAAAAAGAATGGACTACCAGCAAATGGGGTCACCACCCAATTATACTCAGCTGCTACCTAGTTAGCTCTGCCAAACAGAGAGAGGAGAAAAACAGTAGCAGTAGTTGACACACATAATGGACTACCAGCTGAAATGATCAAGTGTGCAATGTGCTGCAGAGAGGGACTCTTATATGAAAATGCAAAGCACCTACTACCATGGATATATGCCGGACTACAAATCCCATGTTGCTTTGCAGCGGAGACAGGATCCCATACTTTCCATACTTTAATACAAATGTTGCAGCTCAGTGTACCTGTGACTGCCCAAAGCAAATTATGAATTTCATGCTAAATTAGCCAGGGTTTGGAGGGGTGTTTACTCCAAAATTCAACTGGCAAAAATAGACATTTTGCTAACTTCAAGGTAAGTTTTAAATGTTTATTTTGGTATTTTTTCAAGCAACAAAATGTTTGCATACACTACTTATTCTCTTCTATCAGATGCGTTCATAATACAGGGATTTTAGATATGCCTTTAAGCAGAAAAGCTAACAAAACAGAAAGTTAAATAGCTAAACAGATATCCCACCTCTCATACCTCCCCATGAAGCCTTGCACCCGTGTGGGCATATGTCTGAAAAAGGAGTCTGTCTCTACCAGATTGCTAGTTCTTGTGTCAAGATTATTTCAGTCCATTTTTGCAAATGGTAGGCTTGGCTTTAAGCCCAGCATCTAGCTCTGAAGGTTTCATCAGGTTCCAAGGGTTTTTTAAAGGCTGTCTCTCAATTTAACCAAATATAACACATAGAGTTAATTCTGTGATGCTCTTTACTCCAGGTAACACTGTTCTTTGGATAATGAAACATTCTTCTTTTTTTATTTTTTTTGCTTGTCAGCAGTCATATTCTTCACCAATTCAGATCTAGACCAATAAATTAGACTCAGATCTATACTGTACATTTGAGCTTGAGATCAGATGACAATGTGGTCAAAATACTACAACTACAGTGTTTCTTTAAGAATCTTCTGCCAAAAGGCCTTACTACTAAAATAAGTTCTAGTTTAAATTCAAGCTTGCTCTAGTGGGTGATATTTGTTGGCCGACTAAGTGAAACAATCTTCACAACTGTGTCAAAGGACAACTGTAATGACTTAAAAAAAAGACATATATATTGCCTATGTATGCTGTCTCCCAGAAATGTAGCTATTCCTTTAATTGTGAAAAAACATTATAAATCATACCTATTTTAACATCAACGCTAATCTCTCTGACTTCTCCCCTTTGTGGCCAGAGTCCCTGGGTTCCTCTTCGCTCCTCCATGTCATACAGGGTGTATGGTATGAGTGGGTGTGGATCTGCTATACTGTCTCCTGAAAATTAGTTTTGGTCTATGAAACAAAGCAAAGATAACCACTGACAGACTGAACAGAGCTTCAATGTTTGATCTTCTCTGTAACTAGTTGTTTTTGCTTATCTTTGCTTTGTTTCATAGACTAAAACAAAGAGCCAAGACCAAGGCCTCAATCCAATTACAATTTGGCCAATTGAATGGGGGCCCAAGTGTACCAGGTTCATGAAGCACACACCCACAGGTTACATAAAATGATTCAATGTGTGACATGGGGGGTTGGGGGAGGAGCAAATCAGGGACCATGATGAGGAAGTCTAGACATTTTTTTTTTTAATTACCTAACTTAGATCAGCAACTTGTGGACCTTGAAAGCTCTGTATGCTGCCCCCAACTTTATCTATAAAGTGTGAAGAACATCTGCCTATAGCTTGCAGTCTATTTTGCTCCCCACTAGTATATCACCATATCTTGCCCCTCAAACCACCTCCACACACTATATATTACTCTCTGCTACCTTATTTCAAACCTTCCCCCTGATTTTTTCCTATTTTTTTAAATTTTATTTAGGCAACTGTCCAATTGGTTTCTGATCCTTGACACTGATGTTATTCCACTTCTTATGTTAGTTTATCTTCTATTATTATTATTCTATAGCTAAAAATTATTATGATAATAACACAATTTATAAAAACAGTGTGCAGTGCTACACACAAGATAATGACAATGGGCCGAAGTTCAATTGAGGTTTCGGGCGATCCGGTAGCCCGTAAGTAAGGTCGCAAGCTAATTTGCTATTCAATTGTTATCTTTTTGCGGGCTCTGAATGGCTTCCGGGTTACGGCCTTGAAACAATGGCGATGGTTAAATTCGTACCTTACAGCCTCCAGAAGCCTTTGATCTTTCACTTTCGAAAGGCTAAACTCGCCAATCGCTATTCAATTGGTCAATTTCCCCAAAACCGCAAATGTTTTCACATCCGTAAACGGCAAAAGAAGGAGAAAATCCTACGAGTGCTAGAGGACCCACAAGGGGGTTAAACACCTATTCGTAGCACTGTAAATGAAAATATAAAATCAATACTGCACTGTAAATAACAGGGAAAGCGATGACAGACATTAGAATCAAATGCACAACAGTCTAAAGCTCGCAAATTGGCAAGATCTTTGCTTTTTTTTTATGTTTAATTTCTGGGTTAAATCAATCTTGGGTATTAATGAGTTAATGCATATCAGGCCACCCATATGGACTAGAATAGTATTGGCATTCATTTTCATAATTCTTTATTTTTTGGTTTGTCTCATTTTCTATTGGCTGATTCAAAATGGGCAGTTACGGACTTGGTGAATTGATTATGTTCCCGCCCTGAACTGCTATGACCCAGTGCATGGTTTATGGTTTCGGTTTTGGGACAAAAACTTGCGGCCTTGAGCAATTGAATAGCATCACAATCGGAGACGAACTGGAGCCCACAACACACTCACAGACATTTGGCTGTCTGCGATCAAGTTGCGGGCTTCGAATTTAATATGGCCCAATCTATGTAGAGAGTACACAAGACATTACAATACAGATTTAAATGTGTCCAAATTTGGTCCGAGAATCTGATAGGTTACACTCGAAAGAGCATAATTATCAAAAAGTGTAATATTTGATAAGCAGCTTCTTAATATCCAATATTAGTGACTTAATAGACATTGAAAAGTCCTGATATCTTTAAAGACAGCGTTTGAAAACAATTATCAATTACTTTTGCATTTTCAAGGGAAAGGGAGAAGGTGAAGAGAGAGAGGGGGAAGGAGGGAGTGGGAGCGAGAGAGGGTGGGGGAGAGGGAGAGAGGAGAGGGAGGGAGGGAGAGAGGGAGGAAGGGAAAGAGGGAGGGAGGGAGAGAGAGAGGCGAGGAGGAGAGAGATAGAGAGAGAGAGGGGAATGAGAGAGAGAGAGGTAGGGAGAGGGAGGGAGAGGGAGAGAGAGATGGAGGGGGAAAGGTAGGGAAAGGAAGAGAGAGAGGGGCACACAAAGAGGGAGAGGGCATGGAGAGAGAAACAGCACTGAGACAGACAGAACAGACAATTCAAGATATTATATGATAACGTAACTTCTGATGGTTACTAGTTATTAATAAAATGTATGTAAATTAAAAAATTATTTCTAATTATAATTTTCTCTAAACAAATCCAGAGTATTGAAAATGCAATACACATTCCTCTATGATTACAAGACATGTACGTGAATTTTAAATAACTTCTATGCTTTTTGTCTTTCTGTTCTTCCAAAATAACATGAACATCTTGCTTTGTTGTAGAGCATTAGCAGCTTGTAAAGTCGAGAGGAGCAGACACACATTGCATTTGTAGAGATGCCGTGGATTAGTGAGTCTTTAAGCTTTATCTGAGATTGAAGTCTCTGAAACTCCAGCAGAATCCAGGGTTATTTGTTGGCAAAGCATTACATGATAAAACGCTTCACGGTAGACAGTGTCATGTCATTTAGTCACTACATTAAAGGGCAGGTTTTTAAATGAAAGAAAACAATTAGAGATGTTTATGCATATGTTAAAAGAACTTCTCTGGTTAACCATTTGCTCATCCATGAAGGAAGAGATGAAGATGCCATGTAACATTTATTTCTATGTCATAAATTAAAAAGTTTAAAATCTTAATTTAAATCTTTTTTTAAATGTGTTTTTTTATATATAAAAGCTATAAAGTATATATTTAAATGTAAATATATAAAACTTTGGGGGATTTTTATATCACATAGTTGTTTGGCTCCTTTTTAAATCACCCAAATGACCCTGATCAAAAGTTTACATACCCTTGAATGTTTGGCCTTGTTACACACAAGGTGACACACACTGGTTAAAATGGCAATTAAAGATTAATTTCCCACAGCTGTGGCTTTTAAAATTGCAATTAAGGTCTGTGTATTAATAGTCAATGAGTTTGTTAGCCCTCACGTGGATGCACTGAGCAAGCTAGATACTGAGCCGGGGGGGGGGGGGGGCAGAAAAGACCTTCATAACAAAAGACCTGCATAACAAATAACAAGGTAATGGAACTTCATAAAGATGAAAAAGGATATACAAAGATATCCAAAGCCTTGAAGGAAGTTAAAAATTCAGGGATCCCTTGATACCAAGCCAAGGTCAGGTAGACCAAGAAAGATTTCAGCCACAACTGCCAGAAGAATTGTTCTGAATACAAAGAAAAATCCACAGGTAACCTCAGGAGAAATACAAGCTGCTCTGGAAAAAGACGGCGTTGTTGTTTCAAGGAGCACAATACGACAATACAATGAGCTGCATGATCGAGAGGCCAGAAAAAAGCCTTTACTGGCCAATGCCACAAAAAAGTCAGTTTCCAAAATGACCGACAACCCCTTGACATGCTCACAGCTTCTGGTACACTGTAATTTGGAGTGACAAGACCAAAATAGAGCTTTATGGTCACAACCATAAGCTCCATGTTTGAGAAGAGTAAACAAGGCCTATAGTGAAAAGAATACTATCCCCATTGTGAAGCATGGTGGTGGCTCACTGATGTTTTCGGGGGGTGGGGGTGAGCGCTAAAGGCATGGGGAATCATGTGAAAATTGATGGCAAGATGAATGCAGCATGTTATCAGAAAATACTGGCAGACAATTTGCATTCTTCTGCACGAATGCTGTGCATAGGATGCTCTTGGATTTCCCAGCATGACAATGGCTAAGTACAAGGCCAAGTTGACCCTCCAGTGGTTACAGAAGAGAAAGGTGAAAGTTGTGGGGTGGCCATCACAGTCTCCTGACCTTAGTATTATTGAGTCACTCTGGAGAGATCTCAAACGTGAGGTTCATGCAAGATGACCAAAGACTTTGCATGACCTAGAGGTATTTTGCCAAGTCGAATGGGCAGCTATACCCCCTGCAAGAATTAGGGGCCTCATAGACAACTGTTACAAAAGACTGCACGCTGTCATTGATGCTAAAGGGGGCAATACACAGTATTAAGAACTAAGGGTATGCAAACTTTTGAACCGAGATATTTCATTTTTTTCTTTGTTACCATGTTTTGTTTTATGATTGTGCCTCTTGTTATAACCAACAGTTGAATGTGAATCCCATAAGAAATAAAATAAATGTGTTTTGTCTGCTCACTCATGTTTTCTTTAAAAATGGTACAATCAGAAGGCGCAGATGCCTTCAGCCAATCACCCCATGGGGGGTATCCCATTGTGATTGGCTGAAGGCAATAGAGCCATCTGTGTAGGGACTGGTAGAGGGAAACGGCAGATGATGAGTGTTTGGTGAGGTGGATAAGCCTTGCAGTAGTCTTTCCAATAGAGTTGGATAGGTGGTTGAGTGGAATGCCTATTAAAATTGGAAGCCCAAATAAATGTTTACACCACGATAGCAACCTTGTGATGTTGGGGAAATTGTTGAGAAGTTGTCTACAGAAAGATAATTTTCCAGTATAGAGAATGAGGGGTATGGCGCAATACCAGTAACTCCTTCTTGGTAATATTAATTTTCGATCCAGGAGACTATATTAGACGGACATATTGAGAAATGTGTTAGTAGGGACAGTGATAGATCTGGAGAGAAGAGATATATGTGGGTATTATCAGCATAACGATGCTACTGAAACCTAAAAGAGCTGATTGGTTTACCGAGAGTAAGTGTAGATTGAGAAAAGCAAGGGACTCATGACAGAGCCTTGAGGCGCTCAACTGACAGTAGTAGTGGAGGAGAGGAGACACTAAAGGAGCTATTTTAGAAATATGACACAAACCATGAAAGGGCATGCCAGAGATGCCCCAAAAGTGGAAAGGCTGCAGGAGGAGTCTCAAAGGCAACAGGTAATATCAGTAAGGGAATATCAGTAAGGAAAGGGGACCTTTGATTTGACCGTGAGCAGGTCGTTTGTATCCTTGGTGAGTGCAGTTTTAGTTGCATACAATAAAACCTATTTGCAATCTTAGTTGTCCATGACATGTACCACTGGTAATCAGTAGTCCACAGTTTTAATCACTATACAAACAATAACATTATTCAAATATATTATTAAAATGTATTATTCAATCACGCTGATTGTACGAGTCAAAAAACTTTTTATCATGAATTCAAACAAGTATATTTGTTTAAAAGGCTTTTTTTTTTTTGCATGTAAAATAAATTAAACTCTGTAACGTGTCAGGATAGAGGAGGAGAAAGCGACCTAATACAGTCTCACATTAATGCAATTTTTCCTACACTACATAACACTTAATTTTCATGTGGTTGTTTAGTCATCCAGTCATGTCCGAATCTCTGTGACCATATGGACCGCAGCACACCAGGCACATCTGTCAGCCACTGCCCCTCCGGGCACCATCAAGCTCATGCTCATTCCTTCAATGACCTAACTGTCAAATACTTTTTTTGTAATGTTCAAAATGGGATCCTTTAAATACATGGTAGGATTTTTGGACTACAGTCACCCTTTAATAATAAAAACATGTGGCCATTCATCTGTTATTATATATTTTTTTTTTAGGTTGGCTACACCATCATGTCTAGGTACTATATCTCTTGGTTCTATTATGTTTTATTCTTCTTTTCTGTTTCAATTTTAAGGCACATGAGTGTGGTAACTTGTCTTCCTTGCATGGTGGTTTATCTTCCTTTCGGGACCTCCTTTGGCAGGTCTAGGTGGGAGGGCTGGGAGTCTTTGCCTCCCTCCCACAATTGCTGGAGGAAGTGATGCATGGACAGGATGTGATGGTCACATCATCTCAACTAAGGGTATATAACATGGGGCCAGGCAGGAAACTGTTCTGTTTTGCTTCCTGTTTCTTCCTTGGTTGATGTGATGGCCTAACCGTGGGTGAGATCAAGCGTGTGGGGAAGGGGATTACTATATAGGTAGATAGATTTAAAAAGGGTTGTTGCTCCGTGGGTCTGGGCTGTGTGTTTGTGATACATTTATAGTATTGTGTTGTTGCTTTTTAATAAATACCTTTTAATGTAGACGAACCTTGTGTAATATATATATATTAATTTGGTGATACACCACAATGAGTGTAATAGCACTGTAGATAAATCATGGTATTGTATAAGAAAGCCTTAAATATGGAACTTTTATGTACTGTTCAAATGTCATCTCATTTCTAAATCTAATGACCATAAAAATATCACATTTATGATGATATACACCAAATTTGAGCAGACTTTGCCAACAAAGATCATCTCAAATATAGTATGGCTATATTCATTTAACATTGATAATATTTTCTGTGAAAAATATTGTCTTGATTGCTTCCACTGCAGACCACTGGTGATCTGTGAATAGCAGTGGTGCAGCCTATCGTGTGATTTACTAAGCCCTAATTTCTAGTAACATAACATCCCATAGCAAGCCATAGAGATCTGGACAATGTATGGGTGCTTACAGTAATACAATTTGCGTGATGTAGATTGCATGCTCAGTGGAGCACAAGTAGGTGAATGTAGGTGTGTTTGTAAGTGTATGCATACTACTACATCTCAACACATCTTTTAACTGTTAGCTCACTCTCTCACTTTTGACTTTACCTAAAAAAAGACGCAGCAGATATAATATATTCCACATGGCATCAATTTTATTGCATGTTGAAATGGTCCATTAAAGTCTACTCCTTTTTTACTACCTTCTTTATTCTCTCATGTTTATTTTTAAGACTTGTATTCCAAACTAAATAGTAAACACCCTTTTACCAAGGCCTCAGACGACTCTACACATGGATATCACCAGATCGACAAAAGAGAAATCAGACTGACTATATAATTTGCAGATAAAGATGGAGGAGCTCTATATAGTTGGCAAGAACAAGCCCTGCAGCCCTATTAAATTAGAAGCCTATAGCAGCATCGTTAAACCAGAAATGGCTGCGGGCTTGAAATTCAGCTGCGTTACAGAGCTATTAAATTAGAACATGCCACGAGTTACGGGCTTGAGACGAAAAGCCATAAAACATTTTTCAAACTTTGGCTGGGCGGCCGTGAACATGATCAGTTAGTCAAACCCGTAGTTAGGGGTTTAGATGGAGCCAATGGAAACTGAGATCATCATCATTACGTCACTGAAAAATGGAGGTTGGATTTCAAAGTCTTACAGGCTTCAATTACAGAAATAATGCAATATTGATAAAGCTGTAAATATGATATTCTAGTCCATGCTAGTTCCATTATATGTATTAACACACTCTCTGGCTGGACCGATATAACACAGAAATTACACATGAAATAAAGTATATTATATTGCAGATTTGCAAACTTGAGAATGATGTGCTATTAATTTTAATACCTTTTCCTTTTATTATATGTACAGTAATGCGTGTATATTTGCCTTTACAGTGCTACGGATTGACCTTTACCCCCTAGTGGGTCCTCTCTAGTACCCATTGGCTTTTTGGCTCCATTTGCAGGTTACAGGCTTGAACGCCAGTGAATTTGTTGCAATTCAATTTAATAGCGTGATTGAAAA
The DNA here is from genome assembly GCA_027410445.1 of Discoglossus pictus. Classification (NCBI taxonomy): domain Eukaryota; kingdom Metazoa; phylum Chordata; class Amphibia; order Anura; family Alytidae; genus Discoglossus; species Discoglossus pictus. The sequence goes on along the minus strand of CM050163.1, from coordinate 539,854,550 downwards.
CGTTACGGATCAAAGGATTTGCTGCCGTGCAGTTCAAATTTCCACGTCCCATAGCCTTCTCATATTTACCCTGCAAGGGGTAATTGGCCCTGGGCAATTTAATAGCCACAAGGCTTGCAGCCTACGTTACAAGCTACTGATTCCAACGTTGGGGGAATTTAATAGGGCTGCTGGAGCTGACTGTGGCTCAGACCATGAGCTTCTTATTGCAAAATTCGGAATTATACTGAGGAAAAGTGGGAAAATCATCAGACCAAACAGATCTGAAATAAATAATATCCCCAGTGGAAATGCAGTGGAGGCAAATAATAGATTTAAAAGGTGGATTAATACATTATTCACTACTTAGACAAAAAGCTGTTTATATCATAAAATATTTTATTTTTATTAATATCTAAAAATCCCCATAATAATTATGTTGACACCCCCAGGGGTGGCTACACAGACATCTGATCCCCCCAATCAGCATGCAGCATCAGGGATCAATATTAACTCACTATTTACCTGATGTTGCTTAATCAGCCAATCTCCTTGTAGCTTCCCCCTTGCAGCTTCCTGCCACATATAAGTGATGCACTACATTTCCCAGGCTGATTTGCAACACAAACAGGAACCCAAAATGAATTTAAAAGTTTCAGCTAACCTGATTGGCCAATCAGAAATCATTTTACATTTGAGGCTAGTTTAGCCTGGCTTTGGAGAGTGTTAACCCTAATTTACAGCTGTCAGAAATGACAAGAGATTTTGCTGACTTCAATGTAAGTGTTCATATGTTTATTTGGGGATTTTGTTTGTGCAAATTTTTTTTTGCATACACTACTAATTTTCCTATATCAGATGATTTCATAATCCAGCTCACTTAGCTTTGCCTTTAAGGGACTAGATCTGGTAGATAAAATGCCTGAACAACTTTTGACACAGGTTTGTGACATTGTCCACAAAACCACAACAAAAATATCCCTAAAAGAAAAAAACTATGAAGGCAAACTTAATGTCTGATGAGGCTCTGAAAGTAGCCCAGGAAAGAAGGAAAGCTAGTGGAGATAGGATTGCAAGAAGAGACAAGGAATCTTTTACAATGAGCGAAGAGATAAAAGAAGATAACAGAATGGGAAAGTCAAGAGATCTCTTCAAGAAAACTGTGAATCTCAAAGAAACCTTTCATTCCAAGGTGGGCTGCTAAAATGCAAAAAATGGTAGGTATTTAACAGAAGCAGATCAGATATAGATGAAGTGGCAGGAATACACAGAAGATCTATACAGCAAGCATCTTAACAGCAGTGATAACTACAACGTTTGAAAAAGACATCTTAGAGAATGAAGTGAGATGAGCTCTTGGAAGCCTTGCTGACACCAAGGCTGCAGGAGTTGATGGAATCCAAGATAATACTGTGAAAGTATGGCTTGCCTTATGCCAACAAATTTGAAAACTCAAGAGTGGCCAGTAGACTGGGGAAGGTCAGTCTACATCCAATCCCAAAAAAGACAATGCCAATTTTCTAACAACCACATTAATTTCACATGCTTGCACTCACCTCTTCCCTCGGCCTCTCACAACTTACAGATTATTCAACTCACTATGCTGGACACTCTTTTGACCTTATTTTCACCAATACCAGCCCCACCTCCAACCCAGTCATGCACCCACTCCCTCTATTTGACGATCACCTCCTTACCTCCAACCTGACCACATCTTCCCCTCATCCCCTTCTTCAACCCCGACCATTTTTTCCCACAGAAACCTGCTAGAACTTGACGCTATACAGCTTTTCACTGTGCTCCAACCCCTTCTTAGTCGCATCACCAACCACAACTGCCCTGACACTGCCAACTCACACTACAACTGTACTCTCTTTCACCCTTGACACCCTTCCCCTATTAAAACACTCAGACGCCCTCGATCTCATCCACAGCCATGGCACACTACACACACACGTTACATTCAGAAGTGCTCCCGCACTGCTGAACGCCTATGGAGGAAATCACGCTCCTCAGCAGATTTCCTCCACTATAAGTTTATGCTACGTTCCTACTCCCCCGCACTCAGCCTTGCCAGACAGCACTACTTGACATCACTAATATAAACTCTGTCCTCCACCCCAAACATCTGTTTGCCACTTTCAATACTCCCCTCCACCCACCACCTCCTCCCATCCCTTCCTGTCTCACGGCTGAAGACTTTGCCAACCATTTTATACATAAAGTTCAAACTATCCGCAATGATTTCCTCTCAGCATGGCTCACACACTCCACCCTCTCAACTAACCAACAATACCTAGTCTTCTCCCTTCCCAATTCCTGCAGCCACTATGAACTACTTTACCCCTGCAACAGAGGACAAAGTCTCCAGCATAATATCATACTCTCCCCCCACTACCTGTCCTTTGGATCCTATTGCATCTCAGCTCATCCCTCCCTACTCTACCACACTAATCACAGCTCTCACACATATCTTCAACCTTTCCCTAAACACTGGCACATTTCCATCTTCTCTAAAACATGCCCTGCCCTAATTACACCAACTCTTAAGAAACTCTTATCTGACTCTGATGTTGCATCTAACTATCACCCTATCTCTCTATTTCCCCTGGCTTCCAAACTACTGGAGTGGCTTGTCTATAACTGCCTTACCAGCTTTATCTCCTCTAACTCCCTTCTGGATACCTTCCAATCTGGCTTTCGGCCCCAACATTCCACTGAGACAGCTCTCACAAAAGTCCCCAATGACCTGCTCACCCCAAGTCAAAAGGTCACTTTTCTATTCTGCTTCTTCTGAATCTCTCTGCTGCCTTTGACAAAGTTGACCATCCTCTTCTACTCCATATTCTCTCCTCCCTTGGCATTCAAGACACTGCTCACTCCTAATTCTCATCATACCTACAAGAACAATCCTTTAGCGTCTCCTTCTCTGGAACCTCTTCTTCTCCTCACCCCTTGTCTGTTGGTGTACCCCAGGGATCAGTCCTAGCCCCCCTCCTCTTCTCCATTTAAACATCCTCACTTGGTACCCTATAAAACTCTTTTCGGTTTCAGTATCATCTCTATGCAGATGACACTCAAATCTACCTCTCAACACCAGATTTATCCCCCTCTCTTCTAGCACACGTCTCCAACTGCCTCGCTAGTATATCCTCTTGGATGTCCGCCCACCATCTACAACTCAACATGTCTAAGACTGAACTCTTAATCTTCTCACCCTCTACTACAGCTTCAATTCCTCACACCACTCTCACTGTCAACAATGCCATCATCACTCCCACCTCCCAAGCCCACTGCCTTGGGGTTCTACTGGACCCTGACCTTTCTTTCATCCCTCACATACAGTTACTAACAAAATCTTGCCTTCTCCATCTAAACATATCCAAAATATGCCACTATCTTACACAAGACACAACTAAGATTTTAAAACATTCTCTCATCATTTCTCGTCTCGACTATTGCAACTCGCTCCTTGTTGGCCTGCCCACTTCCCGCCTTTCCCCACTTCAATCTTGTCGCCCCCTCTCACTCCCGCCTTCAGGACTTTTCTTGTGCTGCCCCTATTCTCTGGAACTCCTTGCCTCGCTTCACAGACTATCCTCCTGCCTCAAATCCTTTAAAACTTCAATAAAAACACATCTCTTTAAAGAAGCCTATAACCTTCCATCCTAACGCACAAAACTTCTCTCTCCCTACTGTATCCCATACAAACATCAATCTTTAGATTGTAAGTCTGTGAGTTTCAATCCTGCAAGTTGCTTTGGGGAAAGCGCTATGGACACTGGACTCTAAGCTCAAAGACATGGCCCTCCATTCTTTGCAATGTGTTCATTTTTAATTTGCCTGGAACTTAACTTATGTACAGGGCTACGGAATATGTTGGCACGTTACAATTAAATGATAATAATACTATGCCAGGCAATGCTTAGGATACTGCAAGATCGGCTCCAACAATATATGGGCAAAACATTATCAGATGTGCAAGCTTATGTCTCTGCTGGATTTTCCAGAGGCAGAGACACAAGAGATCAAATTGCCACTGTCCGCTAAATTATAGAGAAAGAAAGAGAGTTCCATAAAAACATTTACCTCATATAATATACGTCATAGAATATTCTAAAACTTTTCACTGTGTGGATCACAACAAAATGTTACATAGTTACATAGTAATTGAGGCTGAAAAAAGACTTTTAGACTTTCAAGTTCAACATTTTTAGATCACCTCTGATCTGAAATAAGAGGATTATTTGTAAATTGATCATTTACAAATCCAGAGGAAGTCAAACAGAAAAAAAGCCCAGTGAAACTTTGCCAATTGTCTCAAAAGGGGTGTGGGGGAGGGGGTTCCTTCCTGACCCCAGATACTGGTGATCAGACTCCTCCCGGGAATGATCACTCCCTCTCTAATTATCCAGGATATCCCTGAATGCCCTTTTTATTTAAAAATATATCCAACCTTTTTTTTAAAGTTATCTATTGAATCTGCTGTCACCACCTCCTTTGGTAGAGAATGCCACAGATTAACCACCGGTACTATGAATAACTTTTTTCTTTCTTTATGGTGAAATCTTTTTGCTTCTAATCTCAAAGGATTTCCTCTTGTCAGTTGAAAACCTCTTGGCACAAAAAGTTTACTTGACAAACCTTGTACTGACCCTGGATATATTTATACAATGTAATCATATACCCGCTTAGATGCCTTTTTTCTAGAGAAAATACATTTCATTTGGTTAGTCTTTCTTCATAACCTAGCCCCTCCATTCCCTTTATTAGTTTCTTTGCTCTTCTCTGTACTTTTTCCAGCTCTAAAATATCCTTTTTATGTAGAGGTGCCCAAAATTGTACTCCATTTTCCAAATGAGGGCATACTAGGGATTTGTATAGTGGCAGAATTATATTTGCTTCCCTGGCTTCTATACACTTCTTAATAAATGCTAATATTTTATTTGCCTTTGCAGATACTGCTTGGCATTAAGCACTGTTACCTAGGTGGTTGTCCACAAGCACTTCCAAATCCCTTTCAATATCCGATACACCTAGATTTGCTCCATTAAGATTATAAATTGCATGGCTATTTTTCCTTCCCAGATGCATAACTTTACATTTATTCGTATTAAATCTCATCTGCCATTTAGATGCCCATTCCTCAATTTTATGTAAATCCCTTTGGAGGGAAAGCATATCACTATCTGATTTAATTACCTTGCACAACTTTGTGTCATCAGCGAAAATGGAGACACCACACTCCAATCCTACCTCTAAGTCATTAATAAATATGGTAAAAAGTAGAGGACCCAAAACTGAACCCTGAGAAACCCCACTTACCACATGCTCCATTAAGAATATAAATTGCATGGCTATTTTTCCCTCCTAGATGCATAACTATACATTTATTCGTATTAAATCTCATCTGCCATTTAGTCACCCATTTCTCTAATTTATGGAAATCCCTTTGGTGGGAAAGTACAGTAGACCCTTCCACATTTGCGGGGGTTCCATTCCTGTATTCACCACGCAGGGAAATGCTGCATTTGGGCTATCTACTAGAGCCCAAGCATCCTTTTCAGGCAAGGGGGTGGGATTTAGCATCCCCCCTCTGCACCTCAGCGCAGAACTTCCTGGTCAGATCTCACTTGATTATAGTTTTTAAAAAAATTGTTTTCAAGGGAGGCCTGTACATCGTTATCTGATTTAACTACCTTGCACGACTTAGTATCATCAGCAAAAATGGAGACAATACTTTCCAATCCTACTTCTAAGTCATTAATAAATATATTAAAAAGGAGAGGACCTAATACTGAACCCTGAGGAACCCCACTTACCACATTAGTCCAATCTGAGTATGTTCCATTGAAAACAACCCTTTGCTTCCTGTCTTTTAGCCAGCTCTCAAGCCATGAGCAGATATTTACGGGAATTCCTGTAGCCCTTAGTTTGCTCAATAGTTTCCCATATGGCACTGTATCAAAAGCCTTTGCAAAATCAAAAAAGACTACATCCACTGAGATGCCTTCATCCAAGTTCCTACTAACCTCTTCATAGAAACTAATTAGGTGTTGATTCCTATTTATAATTTAGTTTAAATAGATGTATACTTATATACTATATCTTATTAACCCTTCTAAAAGCTTTACCACTACAGAAGTGAGGCTCACAGGTCTATAATTTCCTGCTTTTCTCCAGTCATCTAGTATAGACCCTGTGTTGAGTAAATATTGAAAAATTAGATATAATGGTTTGGCTATTACAGAGCCCAGTTCCCTCAGTACCCTTGGATGTATTCCATCAGGACCTGGGGCTTTTATTAACATTTATTTTTTCCAACCTATTTTGGGGTTTCTTCCTGCGTTAACCAATTATTTGGTGAAGGTAGTGTAGCCCCATTATGTTGCAGTGTATACTAAAGAAAAGAACCTATTTAGCTCATCTCACTTTTCCTGGTCACTAATTATAAGACAGCCTGTTTCACATTGTAATGTTCCTATAGCTTCCTTCCTGGCCTTCTTCCCATTAATATATTTAAAACAATATTTAGGGTTAGTCTTACTCTCCTTTGCCACTAACTCTTCATTTTCTATTTTGGCCAGTCTAATAGCCCTTTTGCAAGCCTTGTTGATTTCCTTGTACTTACGTAAATCAGTCTCTGTCCCCTCTTTTTTATATAATTTAAATGCCTGCTTTTTACTCCTCATCTTCATCTTTAAGTCATTGTTAAGCCACTAGGGTTGTGATTTACTTCTTCTACTTTTATTTCCACATGGTATACAGTGATAAGTATGTATAATTAGTAAGAATTTGAACATTGTCCGTTTATGTTCAATATTTTTATCTGCCAGTTCTTTATTCCAGTCTATACGCAGTATTGCTGCCTTTAGACCAGACCTGGGCATTTTACGGCCCATGGGCCACATCCGGCCTGCGTACCGTCCCTTTCCGGCCCGTGGGCCGGATGGGGCCGCAGACCGGAAATGCCCAGGTCGGTCATATATTTCTTTGGACTATGAATACAATGTATCTCTTTGACAATGTTATGGCACCCGATGCACAGCCCAGGAGGAGGTGACTGCGCGGAGCTCCCCAGGCTCTGGACTGCCTGTCCTCTGTCAGCCCCTGTCCTTGATACCATTCCTCAGTGGTTGGGTATTCATCCCCTGCCGGAACTTCATACAGCAGGAGAGGGGAATTCCTAATGATGTAACATGACCCTGCAGTATAAAGCTCCGGCAGGGGAAGGATATTCAACCTCTGAGCAATGGGATCTGGGACAGGGACTGCAACTCACAAGAAATGGTGGGTGTGGTGAATGAAGTGCAGGGGGCTTGATGGGGGTAAATAGTATGACAAGGGGCCCTGGGGGGTTTAAGGGGTTAAATAATGCTCCTGAGAGGGGCCTGTTTTTTGGGGGGGGGTGAATGGTGCTGCTGAGGGGGCCCTGGGGGAGAATATGGCTGCTGAGGGGGGCCTGGGGGTGAACATGGCTGCTGAGAGTCTTGGGGGTAAATGGTGTGAGAAGGGGGCAATGTCTTTTTTGGGGGGATTGATGCTGCAGAGGGGGCCCTGGGGTTGTTTTTTTTGGGGGGTGAATGATGCTTTTTTGGGGGGGGGTTGTGTGGTGAGGTGATGCTGCTGAGGGGCCCTGGGGGTCGGGTAGTGAATATTGTTGCTAAGTGGGCCCTGGGGGGTGAATATGGCTGCTGAAGGGGCCCGGGGGGTGAAAATAGCTGCTGAGGGGGTTGGGGGTGAATGGTGCTGCTGAGGGGGCCTGGGGGTGTTGGGGGTGAATTGTGCTGCTGCGTGGGCCTGGGGGGTGAATATTGCTGCTGAGGTGTTTGGAGGGGTGAATGGTGCTGCTGAGGGGGGCTGGGGGTGAATATTGCTTCTGAGTGGGCTGTGGGGGGGAATATTGCTTCTGAGGGGGGAGGAGGGGTTAATGGTGCTGCTGAGGGGGGCTGGGGGGTGTCTGACAATAAAATTTAGTTTTATATATATATATATATATATATATATATATATATATATATATACTATTGAATTGCCCGTTAAAAAATGATGATCATAAAATTGCAAGGCAGGTAACGCTGTTTGCACACAATGTAAGGCTTTTGGTCCTACTTTTGGTCTTGTGAGCACCCTCGGCGCTCATTGCAAGCCCCCTGGGAGAGAATATGACTGCTGAGGGGGGCCGGGTGTGTAAATATGGCTGCTGAGAGGCTTGGGGGGATAAATGGTGTGAAAAGGGGGCCGTGGGATTTTGTGGGGGGGATGATGTTGCTGAGGGGGCCCTGGGGTTGTTTTTTTTGGGGGTGAATGGTGCTTCTGTGGGGGCCTGCGGGGTTGGGGAGTGAATATTGCTGCAGAGGGGGGCCTGGGGGGGGGGGGGGATTGTGTGGTGAATATGGCATCTGAGGGGGTTGGGGGTTGAATGGTGCTGCTGAGGGGGGCCTGTGAGTGTTGGGGGGTGAATATGGCTGCTTATGGGCTTGGGGAGGGGTGAATGGTGCAACAAGAGGCCCTGTTTTTGGGGGTGAATGATGCTGCTGAGGGGCACTGGGGGTTTTGGGGGTAAATGGTGCTCCTGAGGGGCCCTGGGGGTCGGGTAGTGAATTTTGCTGGTAAGTGGGCCCGGGGGGGGGGGCTGCTGAGGGGGCCTGGAGGGTGAAAAGAGCTGTTGAGGGGGTGAATGGTGCTGCTGAGGGGGTTGGGGGGGAATGGTGCTTGCTAAGGGGGCCTGGGGGTGTTGGGTGTGAATGGTGCTGCTGAGGGGGCCTGGGGTGAATATTGCTGCTGAGGGGGGGAATATTGCTTCTGATGGGGTTGGAGAGGTGAATGGTGCTGCTGAGGGGGCCTGGGTTGAATATTGCTGCTGAGGGGGCCTGGGGGGGGGGGGAATATTGTTTCTGAGGGGGTTGGAGGGGTGAATGGTGCTGCCGAGGGGGCCTGGGGGTATATATATATATATATATAGGTACTATTGAATTGCCTGTAAAAAAATGACGGTCATAAAATTGCAAGGCAGGCAATGCGGTTTGGCACACTGCTGTTTGGCACACAATGCAAGACTTTTGGTCCTCGGAGTACCTTCGGCGCTCATTGCAAGCCTCTCCCCTTGTGTACTTTTGGTCTTGTGAGCACCTTTGGCGCTCATTGCAAGCCCCCCGAGGAGCGCCTTTAGCACTCATTGCGAGCCTCTCCCCTGCTCTTTTTATTTTTTTATCTAAATATATATTTTTTTATAATAATTAATGAATTCATTAAATAATAAATTATTATACTTTACCTATTTGTAATTAATGAGGTGTAAGTGTCAGCAATGTGGCAAGTGTGCAGTATAAATCGGTTTTGTTTAGTTGTGTAAATAGCCATTTTATAATGGTAATGTTATTAGTTGCAAGTTTGTGTTGTAAAATGGCAGCAATTGTGTGTGTTACACGGGTCTGGAGCATTTTCCGAGTTTCATAAAAGTGTATTTTGTACCTCGGATGTTCCTGGATAAAAGTCTTATGTGCCTGGCGGTGTTTTGCGTGGTTAGGGTTCGTTTTTTTCAGCCGCCCCTTTTTTTTGTCGCTTAGGCGATTTTCGAGTGACTAATCTCAGGAAATTGTATTTAAATTGCAGTGCAACCTTACTCCCGGACGTCCTGGCTATGCCCCCGTGCTTTGTGTGAGGTTAATTTTTTTGTTATTTTTATTTTCATTGTGTTTTCTTTTTCTTAGATGTGCGCAGTTCGGCCGCTAACTTCGTATTTTTTTTACCTCAGCTAGTATCTGTTTTTTTTAAGTCCCGCTTTCCAGTCTTATGTGCCTGGAGGTGTTTTGCATGGTTAGGGGTCGTGTTGCCTTGTTTTCATTTTTTTCGGCTACCATTTTTTTTGTTGAGTAGGCCGATTTTTAAATGACAAAACTTGAGAAATTTTGTTTAATTTCTCTTGCAACCTAACTCCCAGGTGTTTTCTTTGTGTTTTCGTATGTGCCCGATTCAGCATTTAGTTTTGTATTTTTTCCAACCTTGGATTTTTTTTTTCTACGTGCCGCTGGTCGCATTTTTTTTTTTTCTAATTTCCGCTTTTCTGTTTTCAAAGGGTTACGGGCCGTCATTTTTCCACTTGATTTTTTCAAAGTGCTACTGGTCTCGCATTTAGAATTGTGTAATTGTGATTCTGTTGATCTGTAGTCCACAGGTCGTACGGCGCTCATCTCCACTCACTGCCTAAGTTGTGCAGGGTCGTAGGGATGAGCACCTATGGCGCTCATCTCCACCAGCGCAGTGAGCGCCTTCGGGCTCACTGCCTAAGTGGCATGGGGTCGTAGGGATGAGCGCCTACAGCAATCATCTCCACCAGCGCAAGGAGCACCTACGGCGCTCCTTGCCAGGAACTGCCTGCAATGCTCTCCACTATATATGTGATATATATATATATATATATATACATACATATATGGCACTGGAGGGTGGCCCTCCACAACAGTCCAAGTTTCTCATGTGGCCCCTTTGGCAAATTAATTGCCCACCCCTGCCTTAGACCTTTTGTTGTGTTTTTTAATTTAATCTCACTGTGTTGTGATCACTGTTTCCCAAAGGTTGCCCTATTTCAACATTGATACCATATAAATATCATTTGTGATAACTAAATCCAAGATAGCCTAATTTCTAGTAGGTTCTTGTATAACCAGGGCCAGATAATGATCCCTGAGTGTGCTCAAGAACCTGCTCCCCTTAGATGAACTGCTGGTCTCATTTATCCAGTTTATTTCAGGGTAATTAAAATCTCCCATTATTAGAACTTGCCCATGCTTGGCTGCATTTGCAATCTGTAAGAATAATTGCATTTCCTCGCTTTCAATAATTTTTGTGGGTTTATAGCATACTCCTACCAATATTATTTTACAATTTGCTCCTCCTCTATTTAACTCTACTCACAACCATTCAACATTACCGCTAGTTGCAGCATAAATATCTTCTCTGACTATAGGCTTTAATTCAGGCTTAATGTACAGACAAATCCCTCCTCCTCCTCTTTTACCATTGCCTCTATCTTTCCTAAATAGGAAATCCAGATTAACAGTCCATTCATGAGGTTCATCCCACCACGTTTCGGTAATGCCTATTAAATTCCATTTCTCATTAACTGCTAATAATTCGAACTCTCCCATTTTTTGTGGCAAGCTTCTGGCATTAGCAAGCATACACCTTATGTTATGAGTCTGTAGTTCTGAAGTGCCTTCTACTGTACTTTAGTTACTTAACAATATCTCCCAATTGACTACATTAACACTCCCCCATAACCTCCCCTTGACTAGTTAATTAGTTTCTTAGCCCCTCTACAATTTCTACCCCTTTACTTCTATCTAATCCCTCCCCCCATCTACTAGTTTACAACCTCCCCCATGTTCTACCATCCTTTCCCCTAGCACACAAGCTCCCTCATCATTAAGGTGCAATCCATCTCTGCTATAGAGATTGTACCCAAGTCAGCCCCGTGCTCTAAAAACCCAAACCCCTCCTTAATGCACCACTTTTTAGCCATGCATTAACCTCCCTAAGCTCCTTCTGTCTCCCTGGGCTAGCACGTGGCACTGGCTGTATCTCGGAATATAATACCTTGACGGTCCTTGCATTCAGCTTATTGCCTAGCTCTATAAAATAATTATTTAGGACTCTCCATCTTCCCCTAACTTTGTCATTAATACCAATATGTACCAAGACCACTGGTTCATTTCAAGCCCCTCCCAATAATTTATCTACCCGATCCACAAAATGCCGAACACGAGCACCCAATAGACAGCAAACTCTTTGATTGCTGTGATCTGGGTGACAAATCACCCTGTCTACCTTCCAAATAATAGAGTCCCCTACCACCAAAACCTTTCTCTTGCCCTCCCTCTCCTCCAGTAGAAGATATTGAAAAAATGGGTTACCAGACCATCTCATCCAAGAGATTGGGAAAGGAGTGTAAATTGTCACCTTATTTATTCAACTTATATGTGAAATACCTCATGCATAAGGCCGCCTGTACAATTCCAAAGCTGGAATTCATATTGTTGGGAGAAATATCAACAACCTCATGCGGATGATCCTACTCTGATGGCCTATTGATGAGGGTGAAAGAAGAGAGTGTAAAGGCTGGCCTGCTGCTCAACATTAAAAAGACAAATATAGTGGCAGTCTCAGTTCCTGGCAAATAGATGGGGAAGAAGTGGAGGCAGGGACAGATTTTATTTTCTTGAGATCCAACATTTCTGCAGATGGTGACATCAAATTAAAAAAAAAATGCTTCTGGGAAGAAAAATTATGACAAGTCTGGACAAACTATTACACAAAGGTCCGCATACACAAAGGTCCACAAAAGCTGAGCACCGTAGAACTGACACCTTTGAATTGTGGTTTGGAGAAAACTGCTTAGAGTCCCTTGGACTGCAGGACCATTCAAACCCACAGGAAATGGAGCCAAACAGTCCACTGAAAATTGTGATCATGAGGCTAAAGTTTAAATATGTTGTCCATATCTTGAGAACACTCTGGGAAAGATTGAAGGCACATGAAGAAAGGGATGGCAGAAGATGGATAGATGAGGTCACTGACACAATGAACATAAACTAGAGGGAGCTCCGGGGGCAATGGCTGACAGATGTGCCTGGCTTGCTGCTGTCCGTAGGGATATGGAGAGTCGGATATGACTATATGCCAGAACATACCCTAATTCTCTCTGCATATCTCCAACGAAAAAAAATACATTCTGATGTTTGGGTTACATTGGACAAGCAGGAGGTGGTATTTTTGGAGGATATCCGGTCTGACACAATGACAAATATCACAGATATAGTTATTTACATGCACAGTGTATTTATCTAACATACAAACCGCAATTAAGGCTTAAAAAAAGAGTTTTAGTTCATCCAGTTAAACATTTATATTTTGTTAATTGATAATCTGTTGTCTGACTACATATTCAAGTAATTAACATTTTGCTAAAAATGGTATTTAATATTAAAATTACATTTTTAGCTGTGTATAATTTATGCTTTTTCATTGTTCTGCCTTGTGTTTTGTATGGCCTGTAGGTTGTTATTATATCATGTCAGAGGCAGAGCTACCAGAGGTGTAGAGGGTGCAGTGCACCAGAGCCCTCCTCTGGGGGGGGCATGCTGTGGAATATTTTTCTTTTTTTTGCATTTAATTTTTTTCTGTAGAGTATTGATACTGAAGCTCAAAGTGGTGCCAGTGTGGAGCAGTTCAGCATGCTGGGGTTTGTATCAGGAAATAGGTGAGAAAAAGCAAGGGCTGGATGACAGCAAATCACAGGTGGGTGGGTTCTGTGAGGAGGGTGCTGAGAAGGGATGGCTGCGGAGAGTGACTGGCTGTGTACATATAGTATATGTGTTTATATGTACATATGTGTGCTTCACACACTCAGGAAAGAGGTCTGTGGGGTCAATTGCTATGGGAAAGGGTCTTTGGGAGGGGTGCTGTTATAGGAAGTGGTCTTAGGGAGGGGCACTGATTAAGTTGGTAACGGGGGGTCTCAACGCAAACAAAAGTTTACAATCCCTCATTGTGGGAGGGGCCCAAAAATGTTTTTTTGCACCAGGGCCCTTTATTCTCTAGCTTTGCCACTGTAACTTGTTGATTATTATACTACTAGAGAATTGCCCGTCAAAAAATGACGGCAATGAAATTTTAAGGTAGCTAATGCTGTTTGGTGTATAATAATGAAATATATAATACATTAATAAATTAATATACTTTACCTATTTTGAAGCATTGTGTTGAAGAGCTGGCAATCTGTTTTGATGTTGCTGCAGCATTAGTGGTGTGGAGCTGCTGTGTAAGCGTGATGATTGTGTGCAGTGTAATACTGTGCGTGCGCGAGACGAAACCGTTAGTGTAGCGGTGTACTTCCGTATTGGCGTAAAATGGCGGGTAATGTTTGGTATGCGTCTTAGCGGAATATCCGTAGGTCTTTTGTGGTGTTTTGCGAGTTTCTTGTGGTGTTTTGCGAGTTTAGAGTGCTGTAGCCTCGTTTTCGTTTTGTTCGGCGGCCATTTTTTCTCTCGCTTAGAGAATTTTTTAGTGTCTAAACTCTTTTATTTTGAGTTAAATGATGGTGTAAGTTTTTTTTGAGGTCCTGGATGCTCCCTTTTGCTGTAGGTAAGCTTTTTATGTATGTGTTGTGTGTATTTATTGTGTTTTGAATTTTTTCATGTTCGCGGGTTGCGATGTCGTAATGAGTGGTAACGTGTCTTGTATGTTGTTTACGTTATGACGTAAAGTTTGCGAGGGTCGTAGCTGCTGTGTCGTGTTGTTTGCGTTACAACGTAAAGTTTGCGAGGGTCGCAGTTGCTGGCAAGGAGCGCTTTGCGAGGGCCGCTATGCGAGCCTGCAAGCGTTAGCAACAACTCGTATTCTCACAACTATATATGTGATTGAGCTGGTTAGTCTGTGTTTGCTTCCATGTCCTTGGTTTCTCTGTTTTCCTATCATTATTTTATTGATTTTGTATGTTATTATAATTGTCTGCAATATTATAGTGTAATAATTCTAACCCCTGCGATAAAAACTGCACCAAATTCACTCTACAATCAAATCACAATATATGGTATTGAAAATATATAATGACAATCTGTGATTTTGTGTGGTGCAGATATGTCTAATTTATCCAGTAATATGTCACACCAAATGAATAATTGCAATCAATCTAGAACTATAAACTAACATATGAAAGAATAAAGCATCTGTTATATAAATAAATACATTCATTTTGCAAAGCACGTTTTCAGAAGTTTATCTACTTAAAAAGATACAATGATAATTTTGCATGTGCTGCAGAAATATTAATTTATATAAATGTATGCAAAGCATTGTAATATAAATTTTGAACCTCACTTCAAATAAATACAGTGTAGTTAAGTTATTATATTAATAACAATTGGTAGGTGGCATTATTTGCCCCACCAACTTAAAGGGCCTCTGTTGTTTTTTAGTTTATTCATAATGTGCATGAAAACTGGCTTTACATTGCATTGGCAATTTTTTCTAAAGTGAACTATTCAGGAGCAGTTCCGTATTGTGTATGCTAAATCTTTAAGCATATGAGTGACTATCCAATACTAATTAGGTGCTTTGATGTGCTAATTAGAATGTGTAGTGATCAAAACAATGTACTTCAATTTTATAGTGCAGTTATGTAACGCCCAGGATCCACTGGGGTCTCTGGGGATTAACTCAACCAGCCTGGGCCCTGGAAGGGCATGGGGGGTGTGGCACAAGGATTCAGGGCAAACATTGCACCCCAATGGATCTGGACTGTATAAATGGATATGTGGACTGTATCAGGACTGTTATTTCCCTGTGAGCAGGGTGGTCATAATTGTGGTACCCCCTGGATTTGTGGGTTAGGTTTGCCATACTGGCATGTGTATAATAATTATTGTTGCATTGATGGCATGTGTAGTTTAATATTGCATGTTGTAGTTTAATATTGCCTGTGGTATAAATATAACATAGATTACTTATATATGTACTGTTAAGTATGAGAATCCCCATATCATATTTGGTATCAAAATGACAGACCTTCCCGATGGAATATAATAAAGCATGTCACCTGACAGGTTGAGGAGGTTTGGGGAGACTTCAGAGATCCAGACTTAGAGGAGCTCAGAAAATTTAATACAGGGAAGGGTAAGGCAGATTTAATTAACCATTATGGTTACCTGGACAGCTAGCTTCCTGACAGGGGAATTTAGTATAAACTAAAGTGTGAATCCCTGTACTCATTACAAAAGGTCCCATTAAGTTATTCAGTCTGTTAGGCTCCAGCACCACAGAGGGTGGTTAGAAAGGCTGACACCATTGATTGACCGGTGGGCACATGGCTAGAAAAATAAGTGTTGAGTATTGTTTAATAGGACTATTGCTAAGGGGTGTGGATTGGTGGTGAGGGGTAGCCAATGTGTATAAGTTTGTGTAATTTTGACTAATAAACAGTTCTCAGTGTGGTAATACATATTTATGTGTGTGCTCATTATTAAGGTAAGGGTTAGTCTTGATCATAGGAGTTAATAATTCTACATCTGCCTAAAAGAAGAGTTAATGCCGGTAATTTTATGTGCTGTCATTCTATTCTCCTCATTCTTCTCTATTCTCTCTCACCTATATATATGTCTCTTCTTGCTAATGACTCTAAATTGTGGGGCTGCACAAGCTCAGATCATCAGAGACACCATTGTATAAAATATAAAAAAATTTACACAATTCTAGTAACTTTGCACTGTGTACTTTGCAGCTAGTGAATAATTTGAACAAAAGTCAGGCATCTGAAAAGACCTTCAGCAGTATTCAGTATTTTAATTGGGTTCTTATAGTTTTCACAAAGGCAGTAATACACCTAAGCTTTTAGGCTGTTGACTCCAGGCAGAAATTTGCAATTAAATTATGATCTTGGTAATTTTCTCATAAAAGAAATAAGAATGAATAAAATTGAATAAATACAACTTTCTAAGAATTAAAATAATAGAAATTATAAATTATCTGACATCAAGATATTTACTTCCATGCCGCCATTTGATATAAATACTAGACCATCTCCTCTATGTATGTGGACCAAGAGATCACGATCAGAACTTGGGTTACATGTAAGACCACATTTCTACCCGGGAGTTCTCAAAATTGACATTATTAAAGTGACGTCACATGCTCGCTGGCGCCGGGTCAAGGAGCGGAGGCCGGAGCACAAGCAGGTAAATGAGGGAAGAGGGGGAGGGGGTTTTAGGGTGGGTTTAGGTGGAGGAGGGGGGTTGAGGGGGGTTTAGGTTGAGGAGGGGGGTTGGGGTTGAGGGGGATTGAGGGGGGAGGTTTAGGAGGTGGGTTGGGGTTGAGGGGGTTGAGGTTGAGGAGGGGGGTTGAGGGAGGTTGAGGATGGGGGGTTAAGGAGGGGGTTGAGGATGGGGGGGTTGAGGAGGAAGGTTGAGGAGGGGGTTGAGGATGGGGGGTTGAGGAGGGAGGTTGAGGATGAGGAGGGAGGATGAGGATGAGGAGGGAGGTTGAAGATGAGGAGGGAGGAGGAGGAGGGAGGTTGAGGATGAGGAGGAGGGGTTGAGGATGAGGAGGAGGGGTTGAGGAGGGGGTTGAGTATGGGGGGTTGAGGAGAGAGAATGAGGATGGGGGGGTTGAGGAGGGTTGGGGTTGAGGAGAGTTGAGGTTGAGGAGGGTTGAGGTTGAGGAGGGGGTTGAGGAGGGAGGATGAAGATGGGGGCTTGATGAGGGGGTTGAGGATGGGGAGGTTGAGGAGGGGGTTTGAGGTTGAGGAGGGGGGTTGAGAATGGGGGGTTGAGGAGAGAGGATGAGAATGGGGGGGTTGAGGAGGGAGGATGAGGAGGGAGGTTGAGGATGAGGAGGAAGGTTGAGGAGGGAGTTGAGGATGAGGAGGGAGGTTGAGGATGAATAGGGAGGTTGAGGATGAGGAGGGAGGTTGAGGATGAGGAGGGAGGTTGAGGATGAGGAGGGAGGTTGAGGATGAGGAGGGAGGTTAAGGATGAGGAGGGAGGTTGAGGAGGGTGATAAGGGAGGGGGGAAGAGACACAGGGAAGGGAGAGGTTGGAAGAGACACAAAGAAGGGAGAGGGGAGAAGAGACACAGGGAAGGGAGAGGGGAGAAGAGACACAGGGAAGGGAGAGGGGAGAAGAGACACAGAGAGAGATAAGGACACAGAGGGACACAGGGGGCAGCACATTTCGCACCCTCGGCTTATACTCGAGTCATTTTACCCAGTATTTTTAGGTAAAATGGGTGCCTCGGCTTATACTCGGGTCAGCTTATACTTCAGTATAGGCATTGATCATTCCTAAAATGATTATTAATAATAGCAATATTCAATACTAACATCACTTTGAATACCAATGTCCAGTTGAGTGTTTGTTTCTATTCTATTCTAGATTTATATACACTTAAAACTGCATTTCCCAACTGATATTACCACAGATTCTATTAGCTACTCGCAATTGGATTACGAGTTACACGCCCAAGTTACACAAAATGGTCTAGCTCGCAAATTAAGTCTGACCAGCACCTGAGAAAAGTATCACGTTTCTGTCAAAAATATTGTGAGTTCTAAAAAGGGCTTTTTCAAACACTTATTATAGCTGTAACCGCAATTAAACACACAATACTGAACTTTAAAAGCAAGGAAACACATTAGAATTAATTGCAGAATAGTCTCAAACCCACAAATCGACAATTATTTTTTTTTTGTAACTGCTATTTCTGAGTAATATCGCTCCCAGGACTCAAGGGGTTAATACATATCATGAAACCCACATGGACTAGACTAGATGATCTAATGCATATTATAGAGTGCTAGATTGCTTGATTGCGAGCACGACCTGCAAATATTATTTGTTGGCATTAATTAATTCTTAGTCTCAGATTGCAGATTATGTGTAACTTCCATGTTTTATTGATGTTATGATGACGGTCTCATTTACTATTGGCTGTGTCTAAGAAGTAAATTACAGGCTTGCTTAAATATTGTCAGATCATATGATCACGCCCCCCAAAATCAGACTTCAAAAGGCCGGGTTTACAAGTTGAGCTTTGTGGTCGGAATTTGCGAGCCGGAGTCAATAGAATACATCTACATATATTTTTTTTTTTAAATACCCGTACCCAAATTTGTGAGATCGAGGCAATTGCGAGCAAGGCCCCAAATCATTAGAGAAGAGGTAAAACAATGATTCATTAGCTGTCACCACAGCAAAAACTTGTTGCTAAGGGACACTAATTTAACATTAGGCTCTTAGCAATCCTGTTGATATAATTTTGTTTGTTAAAGTTTAATAATTAATACCGCCATTTTAAATAATTGAATATGAATTTTATTAATGACAATGCCTAATAAAAACATTGAATTAAAGTTGTTGGAGGGCTGCGTGAAAGAAGAAGTGGAAATCCCCAACTGATCTTGAAGGTTCTTCCTGGATCTGTAATAATCATAACCCAGAACTGGTTGTCACTTCCCGTAGTTCCTACACCAAATGATCTTGTTTTCATAGGTATCCTTTTATAGCTTAATTCTGCTAAGCAGGTAACTCAACAGGAAAATTATGGAAAAATTATTATTTTTTGCTATATGATGCCTTGGAACTTGGTTTGTTATTGGATGAGCTTTTTCTCTCCTGTAACTCTCTAGTTCCATGCAGTCTGTGAAATGTGGTATTTTGGTTTTTTTTATGCCAAGGTACATTTTACATTTTGAAAGGAGGCGCCCCTCTCAGGGAAGCGCCCCCTAGACAGTTACCTATTT
This sequence comes from Discoglossus pictus, assembly GCA_027410445.1. Lineage (NCBI taxonomy): Eukaryota > Metazoa > Chordata > Amphibia > Anura > Alytidae > Discoglossus > Discoglossus pictus. The sequence goes on along the minus strand of CM050163.1, from coordinate 539,835,277 downwards.
CACCTAATGATAAATCTAGCCATGTTGGAGTGGTTTTGTATTTACATATATAATGGCTAATACTTTTATACATTATTAAATTAATGCTTTTAAACATTATTCCATTCAGTGCTAACTCTCCATTCGGTGCTTTGACAATTGTGCATATATTTAATAAAATAAATATCAACTGACTCAGAAGAAAAAACAGCCAGGCATATGTCTACAAGAAAAATCAGAATATATGAACAATGTAATAAAATAAGATCAAGCAGTTTATAAAAATGGCACATTTATTGCTACAGAACGGTTATGTACATGGCTGCATTGAATAACTACGGATGAGAAACAGGTAATGGCTTACACAAAGCTGTGCATTTTTTTCTCAAAGAATCTCCAGCACACAACCTGTTTGGACACTTCTACAAATCAGAAACACACCAAAAACATGAAAAAGTCGAGGCACTCAGCCACACATTGAGAACAAGGTGTAACTGTTCATATTTTTTTTCTTTTGCCTTTTTTCTTTTTTTTCCCTTTTTTTTTTCTTTTTCTTTTAAATTTTGCTTCACTTCAATTGTACAGTCGCAAATAATATCTCCCCTCTGCGACCAAGAGAAAAATGTAAAAAAAAAAAAAAAAGAAAGAAAACAAAACAAAAGGAAAACTACCATACAGTTTATCTAAGTAACACATGGTAAATAACAACTTATAAATATTAAAATAAAGTAACAAACTTTGACATAAGATGATTCCAAATCTACAAAGAGAAATATTCAGACATTTCCAATGTTTTTGTGTTTTTTATCCTGGAATATTCATGGTAAAAAAGGATTGATCCTGTGAAAAATAAGCCAAATGTTTTTTGTTTTTTTTTTAAGTTTAGTTTTCTTTATGCAACAGGGAATACTACAGTCTATTTGTATAGCAAAAGAGCACTAGACAAAAGAAGCTTTATAACAAAAGCCAGGCACTGATACATGGTAAATCTCTTTTTCCTTATCTTCACTTAATTGCATCACAAGTAACAATGAAAAAAAGGCCACAGTTCATATATTTTCACCATTACATATGTCTATAATACTTGAAATGAATATGGTCAACCCAGCACTGCACAAAGATGAATCAACTTCAAGTCCATGTAGAAACAAAATCAAAAAAGACAAACAAGAGAGAAAGAGGAATAATGGAGGCATAGAGGTTCGGATGCTCCAATATGCTGGAATTCATATTTCACCTTGATATGTTTTGTTCCAGTCAATTTTCCATTTGTTTTTGTGCTTGTTCATTTTGATGCTCCGTGGACTCATTTTTCTACACAACCAATCAAACCTGCCTGGTACAGATATATAATAAAGAATGTTCTCCAAAGGAGAAAAAAAATTAAAGGAAATAAATCGGAAGACTGAACAAGTTGCATTACTGGTCGGATTAACAATTGTGTTAAACATTAGTGTTTCTTGCACCTACGCTAAAGACAGTTGGGAAAAACACTTCTTAGATGGACAGATGCATATAATGTGAACCCATTAGTGATTTTAATGTGGAGGTGGATCATTAAGAATGCTCCTTTTAGGGTAATATAGTGAGCGTTAATCTCTAGATTTAGCATCTGTTATCCATTAAAATAGCTGTAAGTGTATTGTACATCTCAATCTCAGCAATTCCCATTCAAATAAATGAAAAGACAATATTCTGCAGCATTTAATAATCTAAAACCAGGTTTTAAAGGCAAGATATCCTTAACAAATCAGTTTATTCACAGATCACTAAGCAATGTGTGAGACACATTCACTGTTTGGCAGCTGATGGCTGTTTCGCATTTTGATCATACCTAAGTGTAATTATACTGTAAGTCCCTTCAACTAAACAGAAAAGACAGTAATACAATATTCCAAAGCTGATTAAAAAACACTAACATATACTTTGAATTAGAAAATGTAAGCACCACTTTTTTTTTTTCTTGAAATAGGTTTTACACTACTATGCATAATTATATTTTTTTTTATTATTTTGTATGTGCACATTGCTATCATTTTGCCTACTGAGTAATACCAGGCAGTTGAAATTCATCAAAAACATTTCCAGTTGTCAGATAAAAAAAAATAGCTTAAATGAGCTATGAAACGGTAAATCGAAGTAGAAATAAGCTACTTATAACTGCCATTTATTCTTCTGTAACATACGTTGAGATAAACACCTGCACTTTATGAAACAAAAATAAGTAAAAATTGTTTTATAATATAATATACATCTTTCTGGTGAAATAAATCAGTATCCATAAAATCATGTCCAAAGAAGAAGTCGCTGTCTTTCATTCAAGCATTCGAATCAGTGAATTACAGGAGTTAAATAACATTTTCTCTGTGTTTTATGACCAATTTAAAATCCACCTCCACATTTTTTTAAAAATGTATAAAATTATGATAGCATCTCATTTGCCACATTTAACATATTTACAGTTTTCATCATATGTATGACGCAAATTGAAATGTTTATGGATATGTAAGTGAGTATAGGGTCAATATGAAATTTGTTCTTTTTTGATGTTTTTTCTGAAACAAACATAAAATTCGTATCCTTGTATCGCACTATTTCATTTAAAAGATTTTTTTCAACCACACAGATTTTTTTTTAACAAAAAGAAAACTGATACAACATAGTAAAACACAGAATAACAAGAGTCTACATGTAAAAATATAACTTTTACATACACAATTTCAAAATAATGATACGTTTGCCATTTGTCGCATAAAATTTACAAATGTAATTGTCATTTCTAATGTTTATAATTGGAGAACAGATGGACATTTAGACCGTTTTATGGTGGTTTCTTGGGGCTAACTGGTGGAAAATCTACTCAAACAAGGGAGATAGCTTAACATATGCCAAGTTTCTGTGGCTGGAAAAATATAAACTGGCATTTGGGACAGTATGAGTCGGACAAATACTTCATGATAAGCATTGTATGTAAAATATACTGCATACCAAAGTCAATCATCAAAGGTTTTGCAGTGGGAACTGATTAAAACATCCCAGGTTGCGTTAAACTGGAATGTGATACCACACTGTCAAGATATTCTAAATTATAAACTGCATTCATACTGGTCCAAGAAAACTATGCTACCGTACTCCTCAGGAAAGTGCAACAAAATGCTTACAAACCCATACAGTTTGCCATAATGCTGAATCAGGATTGGAAATTGGCATTTTACAAACTGAGGAGAAGGCAGCAAGTGTGATTCAACCAAGCTATTTAAATTTTCCTACTTGAGCTCTAGCAATTATTACAACTGTTATCAGAAACGTCTTGTTGCATACTGTTTTAGCTACATATGTAGATAACACTTGTAATTAGTTAGCTATATCACAGCCACTTAGATTATGTTGCTTTTTTATGATGATATAAACATTGGAAGGCACAGCGGTAACATTTTGTAGCGTTCTAACCTTGTACCTATGAAAAATCCCAGAATAGGCTCACTTGAGCAACTTTATACAATGGCAAACTCAACATGCCAAGTCTTTGCTGCTCATAATATGTACATGGTGTGTCTTCAGACCTGCATTCCCAAAGGACTCTGTAAATGAATGAGAAGCAACGCCGGGCTCTGCGTGTTATCCGTCATTACCTTCCCAACACACAGAGAGTTCACACTACAAGTTGCAATAACAAAAACAGGGAAAAAAAGGACAGAAAAGACAAAAAAATCCCTATTTACAGTAAAGTCTTTTTAAAAAAAGTTATTCATTATTATTTATACAGGAGCAAAACAGCTTTTAAACAAATGAACCAAAGTTTTACCATATTCACTACATTTTTCATATATATATTTATATATATATATTTATATATTTGTCATAGGTCTATAAGATCCATCTGTTCCTCCTACCCTAAGGAATGGCTAATGTCATCACTTTAATTCTCAATCGGTCGTTTGCTGGTTTTGTAAATATCTGGACAGCAAAGCTTCCCTTTTTATCCAGTAAGTATAAACACTAGCGAAATATGCCACCAAAAACTGTCTCTTTTTGTCCCCCAGAAGTACACTTTTTCATTATTGCAAGTTTACAATTTTAAATTAAATATTTTTTTTCAGACTTACAAATTAATTATATTTTTGTTTTTTTGTCTTTCAAAAGAAGTTTAGGCACAAATGCATTGTTCCACAGTGTGGAGAAGATTGCCATTCAGTCTCTTGGCTGCTTACTACAGCTTTGCAACGTACTGCTTGTAACATTCTCTAAGATATGTTAACAGAGTTCTTCCTCGAGTTGCATTTACTTGTGTTGGGAATGCTGAAACCTCTTGCGTCTGTGATGCATACTGTAACTACTCAGACTTGTCTTATTTTACAAAAAGGGATAAAGGAGAAATGTTTATGTGGGTTTAAGATAATACAGCTGTTAAGGAAGTGGCTTCTTGTCTAAATGAAGAAACGCAAAACCTTGGACCTGAAATGAAAGCAAACAAGAAACAAAAAGCTATGATTAATATAAAACAATCAACTGGGTTTTGACTGTAACATATTGGTTTATTTAAGGGGACTTAGGACTTCTCCACCATGGAATGAGCAAAAGCTTCCAAAAAAGGATTACTAAGAATAAAAAAATAAGCTATTCATTTGTATTAAAAGTATTATAAATTTGGAAGATATGTTAAATGCTTTCTCCACATTTTCCATTTGTCATTTAAATTAAGAACCAAATGCTGCCAGTCCTGAGCGAATCACTGGGATTCGTGGACAAAACACCCTGGGATATGACCTGGCATGGTATTCTCAATGAAAACTAGAAGTGGTAAGGGGTGGAGAAAGTATTTGGACCAACATCCTTGTTAAAGTCCCTTTAAATATTACAACTGTCATAATACAAGCATGTAACATACACATGTATACATAGAAAATATATGTACATTTAAATCATCTAGTACAGTGGTATCCAAACTTTTTTTCAAATGGACCAATTAAAAGTTCATCAGAATCTTCGTAGATCGCTTTATTACTTTGTAGGACCTTGGTGATTATTCTGCCTGCTTCTTGGCAGTTATATTATTGGCATGCAGGACAAACTATTGGTCCTTTTTTATGTTTTTGTATTAATTTAGTTAATTTTGTTTCCTAACATTTTTGAATTCCCAGGTCCATGGACCACCAGAATAAAGCTCATGAACCACTGGGAGCCTCTGATCTAGGATATCTATATGTTCTCTATTTCAGATCATATTTTTCGATCCACCAAGTAGCCTCTAACTAATATACAATGTCAGGCTTTGTGAGCTTAGCTCACACAGAAGCCTTCTCAAACATCATAACAGTGAGTTATACAAATATAATTAATGGAGACATCGTGCCCTTGGGATTTCTTCTCAAGATTATATTATACTAGCGACTTGCCCGTTAAAAAATGACGGCAATGAGATGTGTATGTTTGGAAAGTTGTTTAGTTATTAATATACATATGGAATTGTAAGGTAGCTAATGTTGTTTTGTGTGCACTACTGAAATATAGAATTCAAATTAATAAATGAATATACTTGACCTATTTTGAAGCATTGTGTTTAAGATCTGTGAGCCTTGTTTGATGTTGCTGCAGCATTAGTGGTGTGGAGGTGCTGTGTGAGCGTGATGAACGTGTGCAGTGTAATAGTGTGCGTGCGCGAGCCGAAACCGTTAGCGTAGTTGTGTACTTCCGCATTAGCCGTAGGTCGTTTAATTTGTGGTATGTGTCTTAGCGGATTATCCGTAAGTGTTTTCCGTGGTTATAGTGCTGTAGCCTCGTTTTCGTTTTGTTCTTCCACCATTTTTTCTCTCGCTTAGAGAATTTTGTAGTGTCTAAAGTCTTTGATTTTTAGTTAAGTGAAGGTGTAAGTAGTTTTTTTGAGGTCCTGGATGCTTCCTCTTGCTGTAGGTAAGCTTTTTATGTATGTGTTGTGTGTATCTATTGTGTTTTTGCTTTTTTCCTGTCCACGTGTTGTGTCCGATTTTTGCGATGTCGTAATGTGTGGTATGCGTCTTAGCGGATTATCCGTAAGTGTTTTTCGTGGTTAGAGTGCTGTAGCCTCCATCCCAGCAACTGAGGCCCGCAGCCCGCAGCCCTCGCTACGCAGCCCGCAAGCGTGAGCAATGGCCTCAGTTGCTTCGGCGCTCCATCCCAGCAACTGAGGCCCTTGCCCGCAGCCCTCGCTACGCGAGCCCGCAAGCGTTAGCAACAACTCGCATGCTCACAACTATATATGTGATTATTAATATGGATTTCTGCTCTAGAACAAATATGTCTACATACTGTCAACCTAAAAACATGAGTTACGGGTGGTTTTATTGGAACTGCAAGATCACAGTAGTTAAAGGCTTCTCATGTAAAAATTCATTATTTTGTTATTGATATAAAAAGATTTAAAGAAATCCCCCAAAAGATCTGTTGGCCATTTTCTGTGTTTGTGGCTATGTCAGTACTCCTTCCTCTATTACTACTCATCAATTTCCAGTGCAATGTCTTAATTCCAGGATTACCATGAACACATACATACAGTACATAGAATTAATGTAGTGTGTTTGGGTTTGTATATACAGTATATCATAGAGTACCAGGTTTACTTATAGACAGAGATGTAGAATAAAGATATTCTTATCTGTAGCATTGCACTGGCAGCTTGGGGGAAATTACCTCTAAAAATATACTGCCCTTGTCCTTGTTGGACTAAACACTAAAACCAGTAGTATTTGGATTTTATTAACAAGAGTGCTTAGTGCTAGTCTTAACTGTATGAAAATGAATTAAATGTTATTAAAAACAAAACATTTTTTTTAAAGTTGGCACAACACTGACTCATTTCTTTTATATCTACATATTGAGCCATTTGTACTAAGTAGTCAAGAATTGGAGAAATCTTTGAGAAGTCAAATCTTAGTACATATGCCCAATAGGAAAAAATAAACATGGGGACCTTCAACAGACATCTCCAACTCTTTAGTATCTGTTCAATCACAACTCTACATATAGTTTTATTTGAATTTCCACCCACCTTTTTACATCTGTCCCAAATGATTTGATGCATCTCCCATCCCAGGGTGGGGTCCTGCCAAGGATAGCGGAGAGGGGTCGGAGGAAACTTTTTCTTCTTCTCTTCTCTTGAGACAGGCTGCTTTAGGGTTTAAATTCCTTTCTGTAAAAAAAAATGCAAATATTTTATTTTAATAAAAGAGAAATAAAATTGTTCTAATGCATATTGATATGATGGTATCAGATGAACAATAAAATGCAGTTTTATTACTAGATTGCTAGCAAATAAATAAGATCATATATGCATTCTGCATAGATTAAATAAATAACAAAGTTCTAGTTAAACTAGGGGATTCCAGTACCAAGTGGATCAGCATGGTGTGTTGTCCATGAAGACACGACTGAGCGACGCCATTTACAATTTTTTAGTTAAACTAGAAAGTTTTAGTAGAGCAGTATTTAGTAGAGATTACAATTATTTATTGGTTCAACCTCTTATTTAATACATTACATACAACTTTTAAAGCAATATTTTAATTCATTATGGTTGATGTGTTGCGCTGGGAATTTATTCTAAGCCACTAAATTTCAATAAGAAAACATAATAAAATATTCACAGTGCTCAAAAATCAAACAGTTATCCTTGACGTATATATTGTAGGTGGAAAATATGCTTTACTTGCTTTATAATTGGATAATTAGGTTAAACAGCACTAAAATGTATAAAAAAAGCACATTAAATTAAAAAATAAATGTTTAGATTCACTAATCTATCCCAGGGGGCTGCAATGACAAGTTTGGAAATAGTCATTGCAGCCTTGGCTGATCTCCTTCAAAGCTCCTGTGAAGCTTAGTGAATCTGGAGGAATTTCATATTTGTATAGCATGTAGGAGTAATATTATTTTCTGTCCTATATATTTAGTTATAAAACAGAAAGAAAATAGATAGAAATGACCAAAAAATGCAATATGTACAATAAAAAAGCTTTTTTTATTTTTTTATCTATTTATTACTATTATTACACAGGAGCTAAATGTAATAAATAGACCAATGTTTTACCAGGTTTACTACATTTTAATAAATATATAATACTGTATATACGGTAATGAATGGCTTTGCTTCCCTTCTGCTGGTGACATTACACATACTTGGTTAGATGCCATTACATACATCCCACCGGGAACAGTAAAACTCATTACCTCGAACTTGTTGTTCTAAGCTCAGGATGACAGCCACAGCCTGATGTAGTATTAAGAGCTTTGTCTGGGGCTTGTCACTCTTTAGGTGGAGTTGCACCATTCGCCCCAGCTCCTTAAAAGCCTCATTGATATCGCGTACGCGGAGACGTTCACGAGCATTGTTCGCCATCCTCCTTTCTTTCTCCCTCTCTGCCTTCTGCTCTGGGGTAAGATCCTCATCATCATTATTGCTGGAAAATAAATGAGATGTTTAAATAAAACTCATCACAGAGATGATCACAATCATTTTGTCTTTTTATTTATTGTTTTTAGTCAGTAACTTGAAGATAAATACCAGTACTGAAATTAGTGGAATTCTACATTAGTTAAACTTTGAAAATACAGTATCATTCTTTTATGCACATTATTTCAGGCATTAGCTTCAATTATGTCTCACAGACTGGAACTAGTGATACAACCAGAAAAAAAAATGTTAACATAAAAACAAAGTAATTTTTCATGTGCCTAAACACGGGAATTTGGAGTTAAATTGAGGTGTAACTTCACTTGCATAGGTCCTGGGTGCCCCCTCTTGCTGGGGGTAATCTTTTTATGTATTTTTTGTTTGTATTTATTGTGTTTTTAATGTTTTCAGGTGCACGCGGTTCGTCCGTTAAGGTCGTATTTTTGCGAGTTTGGAATGGGGGTTTTTCTAAGTCCTGCGGCTCGTATTTTTTTATGCTAAGGCCGTAAATTTTCCGTTCTGTTCCGCGGTTTGTATTTTTTTGTGTAAGTCCGTATATAGTGATTGCGTGTTAGATGTATTCTGGTAAAGTGCCGCTTCTGTGGGTGTTTGTAACCGCGTGTGAGGCGCCGTAGAGCCTCCACCTCCTCAAATGTGGCCCCTTGCTTCGCGAGTGTCCGCATTTGCAGTCCGAAAGTCGTAGGGGGTCGTAGGGATGAGCGCCTATGGCACTCATCTCCACCAGCGCAAGGAGCGTCTTCGGCAAGCAACTGCGGCGGGCTCGCATAGCGAGCCTGCAATCGTTAGCAACGACCCGAATTACTGAAAACTATATATGTGATTTTGTCATCTTTAAGAAAGTTTTTGTTACATTAGGCAACCTAAATAGCATGATACGCACTCTGAACTCCACATCTAACTCTACATATTGTATTAATTGATATACACAAAACATTACATAAATATGCCACATATTCATACATTCATATATATGTACCAGTTCATTATAACAATAAATGTGTTTCTCACATCACATTGTGCTCTGCATAACACCTAAGGCACATATGAACCAATACCTACATTGATTATGGAGAGGAACCCCTCAAGGGCCATTGTACACAAATGATTTACTATTATGCTTTTTTAGATTTTTGCAAATTTTCAGTGGACTATAAAACTGATTCTCAATACCAGTTGTAAAGAACAATTAACAGACTAGAGTTATCCCAGAACGCTGTGAGAATACAAATGGCAGCACCAGTTGACTGACCCATTTGTACTAGGAAAGGGATATCCTTAAATCCTATGCTAATAACGACCCTTCACAAATGGAATTGAGAACCACTGTTCCAGAAATAATCCAAATTAGATTGTTGTGTATGAGGAACTAATCAATAAGATGACATTTTCCTGAAATCTCACATATGATTAAAAATATAATAGAATGAATTATGCAGATTCTGACAGTATTTTATTACTACTTATGATTGTTTGTTCGAGTACATTTCCGATAGTGTGTTTATACTATCAGAACAGGCCCCTGGGTTTCCTTCAGGCAATTAAATATTATAAGCCGTCGGGAAAAAAATAGTGGTCTCTCCATAATCTGTTCACTTCATCAAAATCCAGTAAAGGAAATAAATGAAGCGACACTTTTATATACTGTTACCTAGATCTTGACCTCGCAATTGATTTGATATCCTTCTTGTCGTCGTCTAATTTCTTGTCATCTGAAGATTTCGAGTCTTGGAGGTTTTCATCTCCTTCATCGTCAGATTTGATTTCAGAGCTACCTGGAGACACATTCTGCCCCTGCAGACCAGCTGGCATGCCTGCAAGAAATATCAAAACTATAAAAAAAACTCGGCATAGGTGTCTGACACACAGATACATCTGCATTACAAGAAGTGTTGTATTCCTTTGTATTACAATAACTTATTATCAAAAGAGATCACTATTGATGTTCTGCCTGGCACCAACGAATGTCTTAGGACCAATGTACCAGGAATATTCTATTTTATGATCTCTCAAGTCAATTAATGTATCTGGCAGCGTATTCTAAACAATATGCTTATATTGCATGTACAGTAGACTCTCAGTTATCTGGCACCCATGGGGATTGGTAGATGCCGGATAAATGTAGTTTCTAGTTGCTTGCGAGTTACATATAAAAGAGGCCTAGATTTGCTGCACATAGGATGCTCTGCTAAGTATATTTGTCAGTGTTCTACCAGCAGCAGCTTTCACTCCTCACTTACACACAGGTAACTTTGGCTGGAGGGTGTGGTGCTGACCCCGGGGAATGTAACGACAGCACTGCGCTGGCTCAGTGACTCATGCCCGTCTTCTTCTAGGTAACATTGAATTGCAGAGACATACAGTGGATGCAATCTAGGTGCCTATAGGCATTTTGTGGCATGGCAACCTGGCTCCTGGCATTTGTTGAATTTTTTTCTGGTTGCTTGAGTTCTGGTTAACTGAGAGTCTACATGTACATGTTTTTTATGCACTTGTGTGCATATATTAGGTCAATAATATGCACTTTTTAAATGGAAGAATTTCTTAAATTCTTAGTGATAGGGTTGCTTAGTGATAGGGTAATATCTGATCTACTAATAATATTAGAAGTCCTTCTTGTATGTAGACTTTTGTCATGTTGGTCTTATGTATTTACTGTAGCCCCTGTACTTAGCATATATCTGTTATATCATTATATTACATGAACCTGATAGTATTATTGGATTACAAGGTAGACAGACTAACATTTAGGTTTCATTGCATGTAATCAAATGTATGCTCTAACTCTTTTTTAGCCTACTGACCTCTGTATGGATCTTGTGGAGGATTCAAGTCAGGTGATGTAGCAGACTGGACAGGTAACTGCGGAACGGAAACCTGGTTTGGCACAAGTGAGTGACTACCGCGTAGACCATCTTCTCGATGAGCTCCGACCTGTGAGAATTATTGGAGAATTGAACAAAAAATGTAAGATCAAATACATATTTAAGACTACTCAATGGACAAATAGTAATAATATTTATGTAGATTAAATACAACATATGGACACAAGTGCATTTAAGAAAGCAAAACACCAAATTTCATAGTGACTAGTCTCTTAGGGACCATGTATTTTGTATCTATCATTAAGCACATTCCAAAATCATTCACTTTAGTTCTTAAAAAGTTTGTATGACAATTTGAAATCATGTTTTAAGACAGATAATCATAAACCCATTTTTTCTTGTTGTCAGAAATGCACTAGAGGGAGCTCCTGTACTACCTAAACACCACATCCTGGAAACACAAACAACACTTAACACTCAGTAAGATGCTGTGCAGCACATTTGGTGACAAATATGGAAGAGTAACTCAGGCAGGTAAAACGTCAAATTGTCTCCCTGGGTGCTGCAGTGGAGCGCACTGATTCGTACCAATCTGTCTTCTATCATGTCCGCCAACAGATCTGACAATTATCTTAATGCCCATATGCTTAATTGTGGGCTTCTCAATTCCCCTATTGCTATCAGAAATCCTGCAGGAATTTCCATTTGGCATTCAACTTTCATTTTAAGGGATACATTTCTCAGGCCTGCCATTTTTCCCATAATGCCATCTAATCCACCGTTTGTATCTACACATAGCCCCTTTCACTGGTACACATGAAACAATATATCTCCTCTTCCAAAACTAGCATTACTTTTAAAAATTCATGTCTACTGGATATCAACAAGAGCAATAGTTAAAATGGTGCCAAAGTCTGGTCTTCAACATTACATGTCAACAAAACACACCAATAACATGGAGTTGAACAGAACATTTTTGCTTGAACATACTCGAAAATTTACTGGTTTATATAGATTGAACAAATAAATATAACCTTGGTTTCTAGTTTAAATACACCAATGTAAGGAATTGTAGCTTTAACAAAAACATATCCTAAAGTCTTTCATTAGAAACCATTGTTCATACATTTTGTATATCGACTTGAACTTGAGTATAGTTATCTTACATGAAAGAAATAAAGATTAATTAGTATTTTTCCTGTTGTTCGGATTTGTATCACACTGATTTCTAAGACTATTTGCTGCATATCCAGCTGCCAGCCCAGCCTATCCTAATCCCCATCTGGATGGTTTCTGCAGCTTTGAAAATCTGATAAAATATACCAAAAAAACAACAACAAAAAAAAAGAACTGCACAAATTATTTTACTTAAACTCCATTAGTAATGAAAGGCGAAACTGAGCCATATATATTATTATATTATTATAATCCACTTAGAACTCACCAGATGTATTTTTTTTTCATGAGATAAATTCTTTTTCAGTAGAACTGAGCTAAAATAATATGAATTCAGTCTCAAAACACCTGGGATAGATTTTTAAACCCGTGAGAAAAAACAAGAAAAAATAATAACAATGTTGTATACGTAATAGTGTCCAATGCTGTACTATAAATAAACCCATCAATTAGTGAGGAGATGTGGTGAATCTTCAATAGCTCTCCATACAACCTTAGGCTATGTAACCATGTTCTGAGGTCGTATAATAAAATAATTGACCTATATAATGTCCTTTAAATTACAAATGAAGGAGTAAAAAGGTATCAATGTGAACAACATACATATTTCCTTTATCTACTGTTTGTTGCCCCAAATGACCTGTATACAAATATGAAAAAAATATATATATATAATTAGATAAAATAGGAGAAGATGAGAAGCCAGGCTGATATTGAAGGGACATGAAATTAGATGAATGTAAAGAGAGACAATTAAAAATACAAAAAACTAAGTTAATGTGTTGGGTGATGCTTTATACTATGAAATACTAAAGTAAATATAAAACTCTGTAACATTATCCATTTAATTTAAAAATATACTTTTCTATATCATTAAAACATGTTTTTTTAGCATTAAACTAAAAATGCTTTTTTTCCTATGAACAACTCATAATATTCCTTATATTAAATTAAGTGAAACAAATTAAAAAATAAAATAGAGCAGAAGTAAATAGATTTAAAAAATTAAGAGCTGTTCTAACACCCGGAAATGTGCCGCCATATTCTCTCTCCCCAATGGAATGCAATTGTGTTTATTCAACTTTATTTTATACTGAATATTTTTGTGAGTTGATCTGAAGTCTCTTTATATTATATTTCATAGATTTGCTTCTCAGCATATAAGAAGAGGGGGAAAAAAGAAGCTGATGCCTTCTCAATGTAATTACCACTGCCATACCAAACAGTTTTAGTGTGCTAGGATTATAATCTCCCCATGAAATATCAATTACACACAACAGTTCAAGAGTGCTAGATTTCAGTTTCAATTATCTTGCCAATATCTCTTTGGTACAGAGAGAAAGAAAGCCAATTTTCTCAAATATGAAATGCACTGTTTAGAGTAGAAGTGCATCCTTACAATTGGTCGGAAATGGTCATCCAAACATTTTTGATAGCTCACAGATGGGTACTCAGTGCATGAAGTAAAGGCAGAGGACAAACACTCTCAAGTACTCTAATACAAAAGGAGTAACGTATTTTCATTTGAAGATGTGAGCATTTAACCTTGTTGCCAATACCATTTATTTATTGCTGTTTCTTTATTTGGCAAAATAGACTGAAACAAGTGTATATTAATATTGAAAAGGGTCAAGTGAATATTAAATGATAATGTGAATATGTGTTTTTTTTTTTTATATTTTCAGGTTATAAATCAAAAAAAAAAAAAACATTTATCATTTCTTCAAATAAAATAACAAACTATGGTTAAATACTGTTTGGGATCACATGTAGGAATGATAGTAGATTTATGGAAAATTAATATTATCAGGCTATCATTTAAAAAAAAAAAAATACATTTATCATGTCTTCAAATAAAATATTAATCTGTGGTTTACATTGTTAAATACTGTTTGGGATCAAATGTAGAAATTATAGTAGAATTATGGAAAATTATGATAAAAACCAAAACTGCAATATGGTAAAAAGAATAAACTGCACAAATGGTCTCTAACTGTTGAAGCGTGTTATTTGTCTAAATGATTCCCTATGCAATGAAGCCTTTCATCTCCATTCTATATAATAATAGTTTCCATATGTCAAGTGGCTCAGCTATAAATAAGATCAAAAGCAATAAGAAAGGATTTAATAAAAAATAACATTAAAAGTGGCATTAAATCTGAAAAAGCAAAGTTCAACATTTATAAAGAAAAATCTCACTAAGCAGCTTTCCAAATATTAAGGCATAGGGTATTAAAACTAACCATACAAAAATCCCTTTAAGCACCGCTAAGAGGAGAGGAGTGAAAATATGCCACGTTTTATGTATAAATCGAGAAACATAAGAAAAAAAAATGACATTGTGTACAGTATCAAAAAATGAAATGTTGCATGGCAGCACTCCATGTGTTCCTCTATACACTTTCTGTCCTATTTAATGAATGTGAACTCTGCTAATCTATGATTTTTACATTTCTCAATTTGAAACACACAGGAGACTTTGCAAAGGAAGTTTTCTTTGGCAATAAATGTTATTGATGTGATGTGAAGGGCCAACTTCCATAACAAATTTTCTTCCAGGGCAGCAAAATAACATATTTTTCGTTTATTCCCAATGGCTTTGAAGCTGCCAATAATTGTCAGCGTTAAAAAAATAGGAGTATTTTTTTTTAAGGTTTCCTCCCACAGGTACTTCTTTCATTAACACAACAATACAAAGACGCAGATTTTTTTCTATACACGTGTCCCGGATAGTAAGTCTCAGAGGCTCTTACTCAATAGGCTCTGAAGCCACTTCCCTGTGTTGAATTAATTACAACTTCCAGTTCTTCTCGAGCCGAGGCAGGCGGCATTTTCAGAAGGGACTCTATAGTCCATGGATCCAAATTAATTTAAGCACCCAGTGCCATAAAATGTTAAGTCCCATTCAATTAACAATTAATCCATATATTACAAAGATCAGAGGAGATGTAAAAAGGTTGAACTTGATGGACTGAAAGTCTTTTTCAACCTATGACGCTATGTAACTATGTAATTGAAAGTATATACAATAAGTTGAATTTTTGTGTTTAGACGTTGCACGTGAATTTAAGATTGTTTTTATTGAGTAAAGAGACGGATGAACACAACCTATACATCACTCATCTTGGTGATCGTAAGTATCCATTTAAATGGTACGCCGTCAAATCAGCCTGTGCTGCATTCCAGCTTCTTCCCAAGCACCTGCTGTAATGATGACCTCAGCTTTGCTTCTCAAGATTCAGACATTTTCACAAAACAGCTTTTTAAACAAAAGCCAGCTGTTTCCAATCAAAGCTATAGGGGAAACAAAAATCAGAGTAGCCTGGGGGAAACTTACCCAGAGACAACAATTCTTCATTAACTCCAACTCACTTTTTTTTTTTTTGCTTAAGTGAAGGATTCATTAAAAAAAAATGAAGGGAACAAGCTTATTCAATATAACTTGGAAAACATTAGTTCCGAAAACGGATTGTCTTAGGAAATTGCTTAAAATAATAATCACGGACAAATGTAATGACATCAAATCATGCTTAAACCAACTGAATGTCTTAAATGCTCTTGTGGAACCAGCCTACTGGTTTTATTTTTCTTGATGCTTTCAATTAAAACATGCATAATTGACATGGAAGGAAAAGAACATTCTTTGTTTCTGGTTATAAATGACATTAACATTACTTCATCAGCTATGACATGGCCTTCTACAGGACAGGATATTCCATGACTTCATTTAACTTGGATGAAACATACATATGTTATATGTGGAAAAGTTCCCGGCAAGCTGCCACAAAAAGCAAACAATTTTTAAAAAGCAAATAGTATGAGAAAATGTTATATAATGTTGTGAGGTGTTGATAGTGTGGAACAGATTTCCTTCAATAGCACCTTCAAGGCATAATTGGGAGCATAGTACTAAAGTTTTCCAAAAGAAGGCAACTGGTAAAATCAAATTTCATTCTATATTTGGGTTCTGAGAGTATACGAACAATATCATAAAAATATTACAATGTATGTAAAGTGTAATGTAATATCTCTTTTTCTTTTGCTGTTGTTCGGTTGCGTCTGACGCTTAGCGACCCTATGGACCGACTCTCAGCGACACTAGATTGGCAGCTTATCTATGGTCATGCTATGGTTTTGGCAAAAATACTGAAGTGGATTGCCAGTGGATTGAAAAGCGATTAGTTTGACGTCTTTACTATGACCTAGGTGACCCTACATGGTATGGCTCCCAGATTTATTGCTGTACCCAAACCCATTCACCATGGCTAGGTAGAGATCCAGAAAGGGATTTAAAACATGGGTCTTATTTATCGATGGTGTGAAAATAGTTTCACTTGGAGTTATGTTCTAGCTATAAAATGGCAGATGATTTCATGTGAAAGTGCATATGTCCATCTACCGACCCAGACTAGGATTGGATTTCCCATTATGGCAGATTATTCCTCATCTGAAATGAATGAAGGTATACAGTGACAAACAGATACTCCAAGCAACATATTTGGAACTGGTTTCCGGACCATACCTCCCACTGATTCTTTATTTATTGCAGCTGGTTAAAATGTTATAGTCTGTTTCAAAATTGAAATGTGGAATAAATTACCATATCCTTCATGTTGTTTTTTTTATTATGATTTTTTTTTTCTCATTTTCTTTGCTTCCTTCAGAGTGGGGAAAGTATCAAACGGTCAAAGGCTAACCTTAAAACTGACTGTGCTAAAGAAACAATTTCTTTGTTCTTGTGTTTCCTTTTTCAACTTCAAAATTCCTACGGCTTTTCAAAAAGCGTCCAGATTCCTTGCTTTTATAAGCGGCATTTCTGGACAGTGAAAAGTGCTATTTTTGGACATTGTGACTGTCACGCAGAAAGCAAATTGAAAGAGGAGAAAATGGAGAGAGATTTTCAGAGCTCTTATTGACTTTTTATGAACAGCACTACTGTCGACAGCACATTCCTGATCACAGGGAGTTGAACTATTTTATCTATTTGATTATGTGGCTCTTTTTTTATGTTCTCAGCTTTCGCGGAGACATAAATGAACATCATACAGGTGCGCTGGATCATTTCTTAAGCAAACAAAAGAAACATTTAGCGAAGAATAGCAGCTGGGTAATATTTAACCCTCTTGAAGCAGCACGACAAGAACTTAGCATTATTACTAGAGTTGTTTGGAGGGGTGGCAGTGCAAGCTTGATTATAACTGAATTCTGGCAACAGGGTAGAAAATAAGTGAAGACAAATTACATTTTAATTTACAAGTACAATTAAAAGCCACAAAGTCTTGGCCCCAAAATTGGTGTAGATTAGTATTTTTTTTTTCAAATGTCGATTCTGTGTATTTAAACACCATCATGTTTTGGTATATATAGCTTTAAGGAATTTTATACGAACAAAAATGTTTAGTTTATACAAGGACAAGTGAATTAAACATGTTAAGAATTGTACGAAAAAAGAAAACAACTTTACACCTGTAGTATTTTATCTACACATCTTGCTGTAATTGGGTTTCTCTAATCTTTCTGCTGTGCTTCATTGAAGTAATTATAACAGCTACAAAACAGAGTGGTTGTATTGTATTGTACAATAGAGGTAGTGAAACAACTGCGAGACATACCGCTCATAACTGGGTATTCCACGCAATGGATATAAAGCTTTTATCATATTTTATATTTCACATATTTGTATGTAGCTGATGTTAAATATTTTGTAGTGCTTTATTAAAAAAATATGTAATATGGAAAATATCTGTAAAACATGTAAAATAAACAATTAAATGTAATTTGCTGCATTTTAAAATGTACACTCCATTTTGTCCTCCTGCACCACTCTCACATGTTTATGTGCCCGGTTCAGAGTTAAGGTGGTGGGCAGAAAGCTGTGCTGCATATGGTTGCATTTCTAGTTGCACTGCAGTTCATGTATATTAATCAATGTTGAAATTACTTGGGACAAGGAGCACAGGAACTGGGGGAATTGGGGGAATTCTCCCCAGATTATATGAACAGGAAACACAAATAATAGCAAAATTAAACCTAATTATGCATTACTAGATTTGGCCACCGCTATAGAGCAGTATGTCTTTCCCATGAAAACTTTGACCCATAATTGATATATATATTGTATATTATACTGTATTATATGCTATATATTTCATTTTTCAATATATTGGAGGGCGGGTTGCATGGGGCCCAGGTGCATTGAGAATTTAAACAAAAAAATAAAATAAAAAGTTTTTGAGGAGCACTGCCCCCCCACACACTCACACACACATTCTCTCTCTTTAAACTTTATCCCCTCCAGATTTTTTTTAGATCCTAATGCTGGGGATGCAGTGCATCTGTTACCATTGACTGTAACATTGATTAAAGTACTTTGGCTTTGCCTACAGTGCATCTAATGATGCAAAAACAAGCAGTTGAACTTGCCACCTTCAGGAAGAGCAATGCAATGTAAATGGATCTTAATAGCACTAAGACCAAAAAATAGCAATAAATATTTATAAACTCATTAACTTTGGTTTCACGTCTTACCATTAGAGAATGTCTGTTTGCTGACAAAAGTCCAGTTCCATATCCTGACCCAAGGCCGCCCATGGCTCCATTGTGAGATGGTCCTATTAATCCATGCATGTCACTGTGGCTTCCTGGCATTGCCGTTGAAGGCCCCACTGCATGATTCCGTAGGACATGAATTGCATCGTCCAACCTTTCCAATCTGTCCTCAATTCGACTTTGCTGTAGCATTAACAAATGGTACCATTGTGAGCGAATAAGCATACACACTTGCACATAAACACAAACATGATTTTTGTGATCTCCAATTTCTGAAAATATAGTACACTTTTATTTTCTATATTTATTTTATTTTGGTTCAGTATTCCATATCACAGTATTCCATCATAGTTGTTCATTTTTAAGGAAACCGACAATTTTAAGTTATACTGGCATAGCGTGCTAAGGTTGACCTTTTTGATTTGTTAGAAAGATATATAAATCCAGCACATGTATCAAAAATTTCTAACAGGTTATATATACAATCTTGCTGGTAGATTTTACTTTTTTTACATACATTTGTAATCTGCAAATAAATATTTATTTTTCTGAAGCAGTAATAGTATAAACGTCTCATGCACGCCAGCTGTCACTTAACAATTCAGTCCTGGCTTTAAATAAAATCAAATTAATCAATACGGCATACTTTAACCCTGAACATATGCTCTGTTACATTTTTCAATGCCTAATTTACTTTTAGGATATCTCCATTGTTTCTGGATATAATCTATACTGCACCCACACATAGCAGGTAATCATAAAGTATTCAGAAAACAATTATATTCTACCCGTCAAGCTTTTAGAGAAAAGCTTTGAGCTTGAAATGATACAGAGACAGAATGTTACTCTCGTTATTACCATGTATTCAGCAATTTTCTCTAATATTGTTTTTACGTGAAATAAATTATGATCCACCCAAAAAACTGTTGATTTTTAATTCCGCCATAGTTGCCAAACAAGCATCATCTTTTATTATTATTATTATTTTTTATTATTAGCGTTTATTTGTTATGCGCCAATATAGTCCGAAGTGCTATTGTACATGTCTACACGACCTAGGAATACCAGAAACTGTATGCTGTGGCTCACTGGAGAAGGAAATTGCAACCACTCCAGTATTTCTGTCATGAATACCAAGTGGATCAGTATCTGGGCTGGATTAACCATTAAGCAAAATAGGCACATGCTTACGGCATCAAGGGAAGGGAGGCACCACATTGCCAGATTTACCATGGATCATATGTGGAAAAACTGCAAATGGTGCAGCGGAACCATGCACCACAAAAGGGGCTCCCACAATAAATGAAATTTTAAATATATATATATATATATATATATATATATATATATATATATATATATAATACGAAAATAATAATAAAATAGTAATAACAGAGGTTGATGATGTACATTGTAACATTTTTATATTTTTTATACATGTCATATAAAAAATGGTTGCCAAACAAGCACAAATGATTGTACATGTACCCATATAAACATATTAGCCAAACAAGCACAAATCATTGTACATGTACCCATATAAACATAGTGGCCAAACAAGAACAAATCATTGTACATGTACCCAAATAAACATGGTGGCCAAACAAGAACAAATCATTGTACATGTACCCATATAAACATAGTGGCCAAACAAGCACAAATCATTGTACATGTACCCATATAAACATGGTGGCCAAACAAGAACAAATCATTGTACATGTACCCATATAAACATGGTGGCCAAACAAGCACAAATCATTGTATATGTACCGATATAAACATAGTGGCCAAACAAACACAAATCATTGTACATGTGCCCTTAAGAAAATTGTGTTGGCTCTAGCAGTTAATTCTTGGAGCCAAAGAGAAGGTAGCATGCACCCAGGGATAATGTTAGACAACATGTATTTTACCAAAAAGAACAGATCACTTTGTTGGGGAACACCTTTTTTGCCTGAACTCCCAAGGGAGAATATAAATTACTCTCCCTTGGGAGATCAGGCAAAAAAGCTGTGCCCCAACAAAGGAATCTGTTCTTTTTGGTAAAATACATGTACCCATATAAACATTGTGGCCAAACAAGAACAAGTCATTGTGCATGTACCGATATTAATATGGTTGCCAAACAAGCACAAATCATTGTACATGTACCCATATAAACATAGTGGCCAAATAAGCACAAATCATTATACATGTACCCGTATAAACATTGTGGCCAAACAAGCACAAATCATTGCTCATGCACCCTCATAAACATGGTTGCCAAACTATCACAAATATGTTACATTAAAACAGTATTAACCTACCAGTGAGTGCAAAGGGCCTTCATAGTTAGGAGACGAAGAAGACTGTCCTCCATTTCTTGACCAAACAGCTGTGCTTGCTAATTAAAACAAAAAAAAAAGTTAATTACCAACAGAGTTGCATAAGCATCCTCTTAGTTAAAACTTTTTCACTTGTTTAGTATACATGCAAATTTTTCAAGCAGACTAGACATATGGAGACTTTCCAAAAACATACTTAAGGGAAAAAAGTATTTTTATAGCAAAACAGCAAGATGCAGGCCACAATGTTCCTTCAGGCTGCTTTCTATCAAAGGATTTCATTGACTCGGCAGGTAATACCTAAGAGAGACTCCAAAGTAAGGAAACATCTCAATATCCAAAAAAGCAGCAGCAACGAGGGATTTTAACGTTCCAAGTTTCTGTTTTAGACAGTGTGCTCTATCCTGCAATTCCAAAGCAAAATACCCATTTATCATGCTTATTACACTACATCACTGGATCCACGGTTGGCTGAAGCTCGGTATAAGCCTTACTCTTTGAGGTTGGTGCTGTATTTAGTTGGAACTGTTTAGATTTTTTTAAAGAATTTAATTTTGGAGAAAACTGTTTCTACAGATAGTTGTGTGTATTTTCTCATTTTTCTAACAGCAAGAATTATAGTTTATGGGAAAAGAACATTTAAAATGTGTCTTACAGAACTTAGACATATAAACTGTAAAATTATTTCATGTTTAAAAAAATACAGACATGACAAAAATAATGTCTGTGGCAAAAAAAAATGTTTTCTTCAGTGCGTTTTAACTGTACGGATTGGTATTTGCTAGCCCAACCTAGCAGCTAGCGGATGAGGTAAATTCTGCTACATCTGTAGGTTTTAAAAAGCAAAAAGCTCTCAGATAAATACAGTTTTGACTATGAATTAGATGTAATTTGATGAGTCAGATACCAGAAATACCAAGTCCATGAAAATGTACTGATTGCGGTTGTGATTCTACGCAATTTACTTTTGGATTTGTGTTTTTCTTTTAATTTATATTGCAAATTCTGGAAACCATCAGCACTTTCAACTTATGCATCATGAATTGTGAGTTAAGTTTGTGCCTTTTCAAGTCAGAACATCACCTCTTGGATATTCTAACCCCAATCAGAGAATTAAACATGTTATATATTCTTACCATAAACACATCATGTAGATTTGGGCTTGACAAATATCATTAGATTAGTTGTTTTCTTAAACTGTCAAATATTGTAGAGTTTACCACCACATAATGGGTCACTTTATGGACCAAGCGGTACAACATTACAACTCTAAAGACTAATCTGCCACAATACACCTAACCAAGTCACATACAAAGCTAAAACTAAAATGTTTGTCTGGTAGGGATTTTAATTAGTGCAATTTGTTTATTAAACTAAAGAACAAAAACAAGTAATTTACAAAAAGAACACCATTGAAGTTGTTCTCAGATATATAGCTGGGAAGACCTGTCATGCCATTGTTATAAAGTTAAAGCAAGTGTTAAGCCAAATAGAAATGTATGGTGAAAACTAATAACTAATAAATGAGTGTTAGGATTTTTAGTATCAGTAAATGTTATCTTTTATGTAGTGATGAAAAGTCCACTATGGTCTTTGGTTACTGCATTTCCCTAGGAATATAATATCCCTAGGTATCTCTTTACTTTTATGTACCTAATTTTATTAAGAAGTTCTGCTTTCTTCTACCCAAAATCTTCCAAATAGTTTGTAACTGGTTTTCCCCTCTGCAGCTTATGAAGACAGGGCACTTCTAAGTACAAGGGTTGCCCTGTCTCATATCAACCAATAAGTGGCAACATTCTGTAAAATACTCCTTGAGAGAGGTCACTGATAGGATAATTTTAAACACTGAACTTCACAGCGTATGAGTTGCATGAGTTACAGAAGGTAGACCCAGACAGATAGAACAAAATATGATTTTAGGTTTTAAAAAAAGCACATAAGAGTAAAAGATACACAGATATATTATTATCCTAGTAAAATTCAAATCCTTCCATATTCATTTAAAGGGCCACTGTTCTTTAGCAAAAATCTCAAGTTCACAATAACATGCAATAACAGCTCACAATAACATGCAACCTTCACCAAAGTATCATGGAGGCCTCCAGGTAACAGCGATGGAAACAACATTTTGTTTTCTCTAATTAAAAACTAATTTATGGCACTCTCTTTTCCTAATGATACTTTTATATGTATATAGTCCTAATATTCTAATAAATTATAACATTTTTCAAAATACTTTAGTATTTCTTTTAGTACAGATCTTATAACTCCCAGTATTTTTGTATCCATTATTTTAGAAGTCATTAAATCTTAAACAAGAGATAAATTCAAGTTCTGTGTTATCACCTGGAGAACTACTGGTATAGTAGATCCAGATTTTCATTTGGGCGCCTCTGCTCTAGAACATTTATACTAATTGGTAGAGGGTGATTTTGCACACTGGTTGTCCATTAGAACCTGCTGGCTGTCCATTGGAAATATTAATCTATCATACAGTTCACGAGTAGTATTACTTTGTAGCCACCACTGAGGAAACAGAGCTAAACTAATTGATTAGTTTATAAGAATATACGAAGGTTGCATTGTAGATGAGAAACAGTAAATAAGCCGTAGATATAACGGAATTATTTTATCATTATATAGCTACAGATAATGCTGGTGCTTTATAAATAAAGAATAATAATTAATGATGCACTATGGCACTACCTACCAAACTATGGTCTTCATTCCATGGCTCTTGTAAGACTTGAGTTCCTGGCAAATTCCCCAGTTGTGAGTTTATAGGCTTATATTTTCCAGAAGCCAAAGAATAGCTTTTCAAAACTCCTATAGTCGCGGGTTAGCTTTCCATTTAGGGGAGCCATGGAATTGAAGCCTTGATTCTTTTCTTACGGGCGCCATTGAATCAAGGCCCCACTGTTTTCTAATGGGAGGAGCCATGGTATGGAGGCCCATATCTCTGTTTGAGCTGGCTGAAGAATCCTTTAAACTACATGTTCAGGCTTGATAAGTTGACAATATATAGTTTCAAATAAAAATTCAAATAGTATCGTTGAAATAATAGGCTATTGAAAACCGAACTGCCATCTGTATCTGTAACCCTAAAGTCTGGTTGAATAGTGTAACAATAGTAAATGCAGACACAACACCTAAATGAAGTGTTTCAACAATACATATGTTCAAAATTTCTGTCTGCTCAAAATGTTCATCAGAGCATATGTGCCAATAAATATGCCCAATCTCTGCTCAAATTTTGGTCACACATTAAAACAGGCAATACAAAGCTCATATACCGCGAAACTGCACTGGATTCAATGTGAATATTTAGATATACAACTTTCATTGATGATCTAATTAATTATTGATAAGTCTTGGCAGAGTTTTTTGATGGGGAACACAATAACACTTTATAACAGATGTGAATATGAATATGTACACTCATTTAATAGAATATTTTATAACATTCATGTATGTTTTACTTTTTATTTATCATGAGCACCATACCTGAAAGAGAAGGAGGTGAACCAACTGGAGTTGAAGGGTTTGATGAGAAGCTGTTGTTGGTGTGATCTGGAGAATAAATCTTAAATAAAAGAAGAAAAGTCAAGTCACTTGAGAAGACAACTGCCAATTTAAAGTACCGTAACATTGATTTGTCATAATGCAAGATAATATAAAAAATATGTGATCAATAGTTGATGGATTAATGTTCCTCATATCTAAGTTCTGGATCTTGCTTTCATATCCTGTAACATCTCAGCCACTTCCAAGGCAGGTACATTTCGCAATATAGCTCTGTACTATTAGTAGTCCTGCTTTCAGTCACATAATAAGAGCTTTGTACTTCTTAGTACGAATCCGTCAGTTTTGAAAATATGGCTGACATTACTACTTCTTCAGCAGGAAGATGTCCCTACTTCTACATCAGTGCTTGCAAACTCACTTTACAGTTGTCTTATACTGTATTTGGTTCCTCCCTTTTTCCTCTCAACTGCTCCTTTGCCTCTCTAATCGTATGATTTACACAACTAATCTCAGAGCGTTTCCCATGATGAAGAAAGACAAACGATATCCCGACATATCTCCTGTCATTATGGAGAAGGCAATAATATCTACTTAGTTTTTTAGTTCTCGGATTGAACACCTCTGACTTTGTTTTTTGTCTGTATGCAAAGGAACCATTGGGATTGGTCTCTCTAAGACGTTGGACTCCTTGCTCACTGAGCCTTAAGGAGTACAGCTTAACCTCACAGTCAAGGCTCAAAAATGTTGAAACATATTTGCTGTTCCTCCTGTTCTGGGTAGAATTGCCTGGTATTTTGGGTCTGGATTACTCTTTTGAGTGGGATCAGACTGATATGCTACAGCACAAGTGAGATAAAAGAGGCTGCTCTCTGAATGGGTTACCATGCCCATAGGACAATCTCACTTGGGTTCGTTTGTTCCTGGATTGATCACGTTTAGTTAGACAGAACGGACAGAACTGATGAGCCTATTGGTTCTTATTTGCTGTCAAATTCATATTTTGATGTAATTAAGCCAAGGTGTGTAAAATATATTCATATATCAATATTTCCTTACTGATGCAAGTGCTTTCCCCAGTGCATCGCCAGTCTGCGAGCTCCCTGCCGCCCCGCTTCCTCTGTTTGCTGCGAAAACAAAAGCCTGCGTGTTAAAATAAGCAGGGAGGCATCTTACAGGTTTCTATTCCTAGTCCACTTACTCACAATTTAATTGCATTTTAATGCTAATTATATCACATTAATCTTTAATTAGCATTAATTTATTTGCTAAGGTGGATGTCAAATATATTCATGTTACATTTTTATAGACAAAATATAAACTCAACTGGTTATTTATTTATTTATTTTGCAGACTGCTTTATTTGACACTTGGGTGCCTCCAGATTTTAGATCAGGAGCGACCTATGTTGGAAGATGTTAATCAGAAATGTGAAGTTCAATATAAATGTGATATTAATTTGTACTCTGGTCCTGAGAGTATAACATTAATTCATCTGCTCATTTATATTTCTTACAGTGCCCATTGTGCGTGGTGTACGAATGTGAACAACAAAAATACATGTATTGATAAGGAATTGTTAAAGATAACGTTTTGGAAGTAATGGAAACTTGAGTCATATCCCTCTGGATGTTGGGTACTGAAGATCTGCAGCAACCAATAGAATTTGCAGAGGAAATATGAAGATTTATCTCTATAAAAAGATCTTTTTTGTCACCTATTGTAAGTTGCACTTACATTTAATCATATAGGGCCTCATTCTATTATCGGCGTAAACCGGCCGTAAGGCTGCGATTCCTCTTACGGCCGGCCGTAAATCTTGCAACCGGCCGTAAGCTCTGAAAACTTAAAACTCAAAAATAAATTCAAGCCTGCACTGTACAGCTCTGTAAATGCTAGGGATCATATTGGGGGACATGAGGATTAATAGTAACCCACTCTCAAGCTTGCACATCAGCCCAAACCCGAGTTCAAATTAACTGTTTATTTTCCGGCTGCGGCGTGGGTGTGTCTGAGGTGCTCCAAGCCCTATGGACTTTTTACATGGATATTTTACGGATATTAAAAATAAAATATTTTACGGATTTGAGTATAGGGGAATTTTGTGCTATTTTTGCTAACACCTAAATCCCTTTATAGTCTTCTCAAAGTGCAGGATGGCTTTATTTGGGCTATATTTCGTGCTTAATTTGTGCTAGCGGGACCTCTTTCCTGCAAGTAAGCTGTGGCTCGCTTTTAGCCTTGCAGAGAGGGTTCCCGGAGCAATTGAACTGCAAATAGGATTTTCTTACGGCCGATTTCCTTGCGGCCGTTTTAGATCAAAGGATTTCCTCCGGCACGAGCGGCCGCAAGAGATAGCAAGGCGCCGGCCGCAAGCCTGCCGGAACCCCCGGCCAGAGGGGAATAGAATAGCAGAATAGCTTGCGGCCGGTCCTTGCGGCCCCGCAACGGCTGCGGCCGATAATAGAATGAGGCCCATAGTAATTTTGATTTGATTTAAAAAAAACGGCATATAGATAATATTATTATTACTCTTTACTTAAGTATTTATCGTAGCACTATTTCCAAAATAGAATAAATTAGGATACACTTAACAAATTACAGACCATTCTAAGATAAGTAGAAATGCAAGTACAGATATAATTCTATGCAAATAGGATACAAATCGGAAAGTCGGGAGTCGAAGTCATATTTGCATCCAATATCCCGTACAGGTGAAAAGATGCTAGAAAGGATATCAGTATCTAAAAGTATCAGTATGCTAGAAAATATATCAGTATCTGTCCCTCACAAAGCAAAATTGTTATTATAAAGGCTATATTTATTTATTTATACAATTATTTTGCTCATTATCAAGGTGCTCTAAAGAAAATAATATAAAATTGTGACAATAGCGGTCCCTAATGGCAGTTTACACAGTATAAGTGGATTGGTAGCATTACAAGTAAAGATAACTACTAATCAGAGCTGATAAGAAATGAATTTCCAAGATAAAAACATGGGACAAATAATAGAGGTTTTCTTGACTAGCGAGACAAGTGACGTAATAGAGCCAGGGAGTTTGGTGACCAAGGCTGATGAGGTATCTCATGTTTGTGTAGGTGTTTCTCTACTATGTAGTAAGATTTTTTATCCAATTTAGCTCAACCAATTTAGTCAAGTACTTCTTAAGAACATACTAAAAATGATACTCCAGTGGTCTTTTAATCTTCTGTCTGATCTTATGAGCGTGCACAAGGCCCTTCTGGGCAACACATTTATGCCAGACCAACCTCATGAAAGGGACAAGCATCCCAAAATACTGCTTTTGAAGCATTACACAATAAGGGAGAATCATTACATGATGCTACAAAGCTGTCCATACTTCGAGAAAAAAATGGTATTTGTCATTCCAGTTGTTTTCCTTTTTTTTTTTTCTTCTAAGCTATATTCTCATAAACACCGAAGAGCATGTAGAACAAAAATTACCACCCTGGTTATAAAGGAGATTATGTATAGTATTTGCTAAATTTAAAATCTTAATCCATTAAGTGCTGGATGGGCTTGTAATGTGCTGTAGACCCCTGAGACACTTGCTGTGTTTAAACTTCTAACGAATAAATGCTTGAACAAAATGCACATTTATAAAAAGATTTTTTTTTTTTGTGGATTCAGGAGATTAATGTAAACCATGCTGTGGAATAACTCAAAACAGACAAAACTATTTTACAGCCTGGCTGGCATTACTATTCGACTTGCAACTGGAAATGACGGGAAATAAAATCAACTGCGCTAGATCTAAAGGCTGCTTTCATGTTGGTGGCAAGTGGCCAGACAAGCACAGAATGGTGGCTGACCAGTAAGAAAATACTAAATGAACTGAGAGCTAGAGAATTACCCTCAAGTAGCCCGTAAATGTAGACATTCAAAAAATATTTTCAGAGGCAACAGCCGTGACTTCAACAAAAATTCTAAGAGCTAACTCCATAAATAAAGCAAAGGAAGGGTTTAAAGATATAATCGCACCTGTGTTTTAGTACCTTCAACTAAACTGCATCTTACTGTAAACAAGAGAAAACTCACTAATATCAGGATAATGTCAACATTATCCATATTTCATATCTGTGATATATATTTTTGAATAAAAAGGGCATTCCAGGTTATCCTAGATAACTAGGGAAGGAATATTAATCCAGGGAGAAATTTGATCGCCAGTTTCTGGGGTCACGAAGGAATTTTGCTTTTTTTCCCCCTTATCAGACAATGGAGCTCATTGCGAGTCTCTCCCCCTGTCTACTCCCTCGTGTCTTATTTCTCCCCTCCTCTCCTTCCCTTGTGTCTCCTTCAGCCTCGTTTACCTCCCTTGTATCTCCTGCCCCCCTGTGTTTTTACCTCCCTCTCCCTCCCATGTCTCTAAACCGCTCCCCTCTATCCCTTTCCCTCCTGTGTCTCTTTCCCCCTTCTCCCTTCCATGCATCTCTCCCCCCCCCCCCCCGTGTCTCCCCCCCTTCCCCTGTGTCTGTCCCCCCTGGCCTGTGTCTCTTCCCCCCTCCCCCTGTGTCTGTTCCCCCCTTCCTCGTGTCTCCATTTCCCTCCCTTGTGTATCTTCCCCCCTGCACTCTCTCCCCTGTGTCTCTTCCCCCTCCTCTCACTCCCCTGTGTCTCTTCCCCCTCCTCTTTCTGTGCCTCTTCCTCCCTTTCTCTCTCTTCCCCCCTCTCCCTCTGTGTCTCTTCCCCCCTCACCCTCTGTGGTTCTCCCCCACTCTGTGTCTTCCACCCCTCTCCCTCGTGACGACGACAATTATAATATGTGATAAGGTTAGAAGAAAAATATTCCACCTTCAAGAAAGAAAAGGGTTCTTCGCCACAATATAATTCTCTACCAAAGGAGGTTATGACAGCAGATTCCATAGATAACACTATAAAGGAGAAATATATATTCTTGAATAAAGGGCATCCAGGGATACCCTGGATACTAGAGAAGGAGGAATATTGATCTAGGGAGGTATCCGTTTGCCAGTATCTGGTGTTAGGAAGGAATATTTGCCCCCTATGAGACAATTTGTTACGCTTCAATGTTTATTTTTCTATTTGCTTTCTTCTGGATCAATTATCAATTACACATATTAAAAGGACCAGAGGAGATCTAAAAAGGTTGAACTTGATTGACTAAAAGTCTTCTCTCTCCCCCCCCCCCCCCCCCCTCTCTCTCTCTCTCTCTCTCTCTCTCTCTCTATATATATATATATATATATATATATATATATATATATATATATATATATATGGAAAGGGGAGACAGCTACATATTTTAGAGCTTGACTGGTACATTTCCAATGTACCAATACCAGGGAAGTTCTCGATGTAAAAGATTTTACATGTGTTGTTTTGTGTTTAGATTTAAGAACATTAGCAACAGAAATATAAGATCCCCTTTTGCTTTTAAAAAAATATCCCTTTCCCTGATAAAATTATGAAATAGCATTACTGAGAAAGCAGGGAGGCTGATATAATGATAACATCTCGCTGAACATTGAGTCAAGGCTGGTTCCTAATAACATTCTCAGCAGCCTTTGGTTCCAAGAAGGAACTGAAACCAAGTAGCAACAAGAGAAGAGGAAGTAACAATAGTGGTTTTCTTGAGGCCCCTAACAGCTTCTCGGTAATGACAAGGGCCACTGAAATCATGTATGGAACAGGTAAAACGTGGCAGCTTGAAAGAAAATGCGTAGAGCAAACAGTGTGTGATCTGCTGGCAATCACAATAGAGACGTGCAAACCACAGACATTCTGCAAGTCCTATTCCAAAGATTTTTTTTAAAGATTTGGAGCCTGTGAAGTTGTTATCTTTTTATGCAAATTGGTACAATGCACTAGGAATAAGTAAAGGCTAGAGAATCATATTAGTTCATATTTATACTACTGTGTTATCCAACAAATCCAATTGTTATGCAGATTCCACTGTGTGTGAGAATATCAACTGTGGTGTACACAAAGTATCTGGCTGTAAGCAGGTATAAAATCTGGAGGAATTTTACTGCATGTAGAATATGAATTTAGTTTAAGATTGTGAGATTGTACACAGCTACAATTTAGTCTTAATTTAGATGTATGATTCAGATTGTGTTTTATAGTGCATTAGAAAATTACATAACTTAAATAAACTACTATAAATGGTTAAATTGTAAAAGATACCTAGGGTGTTAATTATTTCTGCGGATGAACTATATATATATATATATATATATATATATATATATATATACAAATATAGCAAACTCCCCATTATCCGGCACCCACGGGGACTCCCTATTGCCAAATAAGTGTAGTTGCCGGGTAATCGTGAGTCCAAGAATTAAGAGCATTAAAAAGGCACTAGCACCTAAACTGGTTCATTTAGGCCAAGAAAAAACAATTAGGAAAAAGTTTTTTTTTTTTTTTTTGCAGTCTCGAACTGACGAATAGTGGAATTGATGCCAGTGCCAGTTGCTTGAGAGTCCCGGTTAGTTGGGTGCCAGATAACCGGGATTCTACTGTATATATATATATATATATATATATATATATATATATATAATCTACCACTCCTATAAAACAGAAAAAAATAAAATAAATAAATATATATATATATATATATATATATATTAAAAAAACACATTTTGATCCCTCTGCCTTGGTATATGTGTTAGTATGAATGTTCATGAAAAAATTTAATCAGCAAAATGCTACTACACAAATGATTTGCTTGAAGAAATGTAGGAGTATCTCACTAAATGGTAGGGCCATATTGTTCCTCAATGCATTACTTGTCCCTCCAACACGAAGGACGTCCGTGTCAACTCATACTTAGTGTCAGTCGTATGTAGATGAATTTATTTTGATTTTGCCATGACTGGAGAAAGAAGAAACCAATCTCACCATTCCTGTATTTGTATTTAAAATGTGTCATATGTGACCTATTAGAATTATGTTCAAATGGCTCTTGTATAAAGGTAACAGGTATGTTGTAAACCGTGTACTAATTAAATTATTTGTATGTTAATTATAAGAATAATACTCATACAATTAAAATATACTCAGAAAAGATATTACTTGTGCAAGCAATTCCCACCTTTCTATATCCTGCTCTTGAACAAAGTAATTGTGCAATAATTACTGTAAATGACTGTAGGACAAGGTTATCAGTGCAGAATTTGATGAATCAATGATTATCATTGTAATTAAATGTTGATAAAGTCTCCTCCTGTATTTGAAATATCTGTACACTAAGGATAGGCTGGACAAAAGTAAAATAAAACATACTCATAATGCTGTCTGTTCCATTGGCAGGTGGTGTACAGGAAGAGGTACTGTAATGATTTGTTGCACTGCGATGGAAAGTGGACATTGGAGGAAGACTGGAATTGATATCTGTAGAGGAGTGTGATGGGTAGCTCTGAAATATGATAAACAAGTGCAATATTAATCAAACCATAATAAATTTGTTAAATAAATTAAAAAATAGTTTAAATGTTGAGTATATGTATATACATTCTATCATTTCTATGTAAAACTGGGTTCATTCATTTATATACTGACCTTGACTCTCAGTTGACTAAACCATCAGGCAAATTATTTTAACATAATCATAACATTTTTGACAGCAGGTAAGAACCAATACACAAATCTAGTCCGTCCAATATATTTATATAAAAAAGTCTGTCTGCATATCTCAGGAATTATTAAATGTATTTATTGTATTTATCCCTAGCACTCAGCTATCCATCTACTGGCTTTACTTGATTTCTGATTCACAATGTCTAATATCACTGGTGTAACAAGTGTTAAAAATATCAAATATAAAAAATATTTTACCAAACGATCATGTGGATGCAGGTTGCAGTAGCTGCTTGACTGTGGAATATGAGAAGAATTGCCCAGCATCCCTCCATAACTAGCCTGATTCATTCCACTGGATGAACTCCAAGGGTCACTGCTGTGGTGACCATCTGAGAAAACAAGACATAAGAAACATGAAACTATACAAAGCCCAAATAGACATGCTTAATGTAGCAGCGCTTTGTCCTAAAAACATTATCTAAGCCGTTGTCAGAACCTCTTATTGGACCAATATTAGTTGTTTTTATTTTGTACATGTGATGTTAGATCCACAAGTGCCACCACCTATAACCAAATTTATTTCTTTAGGTGCACTATGACAATACTAGTGTGTGCTACATGATGGAAAGTACCATTCTTTAATAAACTATTTTTACGTTTCTTCATGGGCTGGATTTGCATGATCGCCAATAATTCAATGACTCCAAAGGGCAACTGAAAACATTATTTTTATCTTATACTGTTATGGGCAATAGGTAAACAGTGCAATAGGTACATTTATTAAAAACATACTTTAAAACTATAGAAAGCAAGATAGGAGATCTACGTGCTCCATCAACTCTATTCAGCACATGCAAAGATTCTATTTATTTTTATTCAGGTGTTAAAGGGACAACAAACCCCAAATTGTCCATTGTATATTTAACAGAGCATGTTTCAGTTGTTGCTCCCAACCCTAGAGAAATTATTCCTAATGCCATATCTCCTCTAGGGGGAGTTATTTTGCACAATAAACTCAGCTGGTGCGGCCTGTGATTGGCTTAACCTACCAGACCCTTGTCTAAACATTTGATGAAACTGATTTTAAAAGCTCTCTCTGCTCAGATAATTTTAGAACATTTTCCTTACTTTATATAATGTTTATAGCATGATTTTATATGTTATTAAGAGAAAGATTTGAGACTCAAGTAACATGACTAAGGCCCTCATTCAATTGCAATTTGGCCAATTGAATAGGGGTCTAAATAAGCACATAACATATTTTTTTAAAGAAGTTTATAATTAGGAAACATCTATCGAAAAGCAAGGTTTTCACTAACTAAAAACTTATTTAAAAAAATATGTTATGTGCTTATTTAGAGCACTATTGAATTGGCCAAATCGCAATTGAATGAGGGCCTAAGAAAATAGTGGCAAAAAGCTATTTTTCAATTTACATGCCATGCTAAAAAGTGTCAAAAAGCTATTTTTCCATTTAAATGCCATGCTTATGTTAATGGCCATACTAGTATTCTGAACACCTTACTTAGAATTGAGTCACATAATGTAGATCATCGGAGAACACATCTTCTTAAAGTGGAATGTTCAGAGAACTATTTTGATAAGAGACCTATGCAATCTTTGTCTTTGTATGTTAGAGCAAGAATATCAAAAAATGTTTTAATTATATTATATTATAATAAGCAGCTATAACATTAAGTTGAAAGAACTATTCTACATTCACTAGTCCAGTTAAAGGCTATTTCTGTTTTGGCACTAACTCATCAGTTGGGGTAACTAATTGGAGCACAATTGACTTCTTGAAGACCGCAGACAGGAAATATTTTGCCTAAACTATAAAGAGTCACCATACTTTTTTAATTAATGGATGTATTTGACAGAAAGCCATGTAAATACTTCTTCTTGACAGTATGTGCATTTGAACAGCTATATTAACCTCCCTGGCAACATTAATACAAAAAGGCTCAACGCCCTTTCACCAGTCAGGTATGATTGAAGAACTACTTAATAAATCAATCTACTTAAGTCTGGTTAATTCTGCATCTGTTAAGCTATAAACAATATTCATTCTGATCGCAGCTAAACATTGTGTAAAAGATTTATAGATATTAATGGTCTCATCGTATTACTGTATGTGATTGATCATCTTCTGCCACATACGGTTTTGCTTAATTTTTTATTGTCTAGCGTTAGATAAACTGGAGATTTCCAGTTTGTGCAAGACTTATTTGAACACTAAAACAACTACAATGATTCAGAAATATATTGTGGTTAAAAAACATCACTAGACAAAATGTAGAAGACTATTGGCTGATACGTCAATTTCTAATTTTCCCACCAGTAGGAAAGACATTGAAGAGAAATAATTGCCCCACTTTGGTTACCATTACAATTTGTCTTTGCACTACAGAGTGTAGATGTGGTTTGCTTATATATGAGAAGAGATAGCTATAGATCAGAGATGGATCATCTATTTTATTTA
This sequence comes from Discoglossus pictus, assembly GCA_027410445.1. Taxonomy (NCBI): domain Eukaryota; kingdom Metazoa; phylum Chordata; class Amphibia; order Anura; family Alytidae; genus Discoglossus; species Discoglossus pictus. Next base: position 539,800,396 of record CM050163.1, on the reverse strand, counting down.
AAGGACCAGGTGAACAATGTACTAAAGATCCAATGCAAGGGCGAATGAATAAATCGTCCGATTTGCTTTCAATAGGCTGCCATGTTACAGACATTAAAATCTACTAGGGATTGTCTGAAAACCCAATCATATCAGTGTAGTTCCCTTGGCAAAGTGGCAACATAATTACTAATTAACTTTCCCAGCAGTAACTGAGCAAGTGTCATATTTATCAATGCAAATTCTTAATAAAGTTTCATAATTTCTGACACTGGTTGACATCAAAACTTACTATTAATAGAGGTAAACGGGCAAAAAAAAAATGCAAAGTTTGAAAAGCAGGCACAATACAAGTCCTTACCTTGCATGAAGAAGGAGCTAGGAAAAGTGCTGGCAGCTGGCTTTGAGGATGGATAACCTGGTGAATCCCTATTGTAGTCGGCAGTGCTTGCTGATGGGGCATAAACCTGCACAATAAACACATTTCATGTTGCATTATTTAAATATCATTATTATGAAAGAGATGATGGAATATTAGAAGTTGTACAAAACAGTAGCAAAGTATAACTTTAGTAGCATTTATATGATGTCCTTTTTATTAATTAACATTGTGTAACTATACAATAAACGTAAGCAGAATTAACACTGTCACTTTTCTTTCTGTTTTTTTTTTTTTATATATTTGTTGGTTGGAAAATGGGAATTGAAGGTCTAAGAGAATTTGGGGTAAGGGAATGTAAAGGGTGGGTGGTATAAGAGGGGAGGGTGGTATAAGAGGGGAGGGAGTAGTGCCATCTGCCAGATATGTGCTTTGCATTGTGGGTAACTAATTTGAGAAAAAGAATGGTTCAACAATAAAAGAAGGGGTTAAATAATAGTCATCAATAGATTAAGTCAAATATTTTTACCTTAATTAACCACATTTACAGTATATATCAGGATAGCAAGATAGCAGTACATGAATATATCGCAGAATAATTTTGAGTATTCCCTAGAGACTTATCCCAATTTCCCAATATGTAAATAATAATTACAGTCCCTGTATCACCAAGGCACATAGGTCCGTACTACCAAGTAAAAGGTGTCTTTGCTCTCTGCATTTATATTTACAGAACATGAATATACATTATAAATTGCTTAGTATGGAAAAGCTCCATATTTTTTTTCATTGTGTTCTTTAATATCTTAAATGTAGAGGTATGCAATGCATTGCAAATCATAATGAATGTAATTCAAAAAAAAAAATATTTGAGCATGTAACCTTCAGATATCTGATGTCTCCTTTCTGTGGATACATGTACTAGGAAGCCCATGGATATTAAGTTTAGATGTATTTACTAATACATTTATACACAGCAATGGTGGTCAATGGACGTTGGAGACCATTTTATAACAGTTTACTCTGTTTAAATAAGTTATATTTTGGTGACACAATTGTAGTTTGCCCATGGGTGTAGGAACTGGGGGGATGAAGGGTGCAAATCCCCCCAGGATTTCTCATTGTGTGTATGTATGCGTATAGAAGGGTGTTCAGTGTATCAAGTGAGCTGTATCCCCCCAGAATTATTTTGGTTCCTACACGCCTGAGTGCACCCCTATATTTCAAGATAGAAAAAATACAGAAGCCAGTGGTTCCTTATTTACATTCAAAAACTAAAAATGAATTTGTAGAAATTCATTATCAAGAGTCCGAATATCACAAACATATTTGGGGATATAAAACGGCAGTATTGCTAGCTCTCATCAAAGACACATGAAAAGAGACATTAAAAACCTGGATCTGTAATAGACCACCAACACACTGTGCATGCATCAGGGGAAAAACATTCCCTTTTTGTAAATGCTTCATACATGCGTGCCATGAACTTAAAAAGCCTGCCAAAGAAACTAATTTTCTTTTTAGTTTAGAGAAACACAAAGAGTTTTGTAGCAGTTTCTTTACAAAAATAGCACATTTATTTTCTTGTTTATACTGTACATAAACATAGTACACTACAACAAAGGGTCTGGAATCATACGGCTTACTTTAAGAGTTTGTTCTTCTGTTTAAAAAAAAATTAAATCATTTTTTAAGTACTGCTTATTTCCCTTCTCTCTTTAAAACGCTCCTTTCCAGATGGCCAGAAAGACTGAGGCGCTGTCATGTCGGTGATGAAAATGGATACCCCTCCTGCCTCCATTTTGAAGCAGGCAGCAGATCACAGAATTGGCAGCCAGCCTACTCTGACATTCGCTTGTCACAGCAAAATGAAGGCAGAAAAAAATCCCACCAATAAAAAGACATCTGCAACATTAACCACTTTAGTGCCTTAGCGTGATGTTGTTGACAGAAGATACACGGACATATTTAAGGGTTAAATGGAGAAATCCAATTTCAGAGACCTTTACAACACTGAGCTTATTTATTGCACAAACACATAATTAAACATATGCACAAATACATTTCCCTTAAAGTATTTACAATAAAACAGTTGTGCATGTCTGAATATATCAGTTGCTCTACAGATTCTTTATATTTTTATTCAAGTGTTAAAGGGACAACGAACCCCAAATTGTCCTTTGAATATTTAACAGAGCATGTGTCAGTTGTTGCTCCCAACCCTAGAGAAATTATTCCTAATGCCATATCTCCTCTAGGGGGAGTTTTTTTGCACAATGAACTCAGCTGGTGCGGCCTGTGATTGGCTTAACCTACCAGACCCTTGTCTAAACATTTGATGAAACTGATTTCAAAAGCTCTCTCTGCTCAGATAATTTTAGAACATTTTCCTTACTTTATATAATGTTTATAGCATGATTTTATATGTTATTAAAATAAAGATTTGAGACTCAAGTAACCTGACTAAGGGCCTCATTCTATTACCGGCTGCAGCCGTTGCGGGGCCGCAAGGACCGGCCGCAAGCTTTCTGGCTATTCTATTCCCTTACGGCCGGAGGCTCCGGCAGGCTTGCGGCCGGTGCCTTGCTATCTCTTGCGGCCGCTCGCGCCGGAGGAAAGCCTTTGATCTAAAACGGCCGCAAGGAAATCGGCCGTAAGAAAAGCCTGGTTGCGATTCTATTGCACCGGGAACCCTGTCTGCAAGGCTAAAAACGAGCCGCAGCTTACTTGCAGCAAACAGGTCCCGCTAGCACCAATTAAGCACATAAAATAGCTCAAATAAAGCCATCCTGCACTTTGCAGAGTCTATAAAGTGATATTCGGTGTTAGCAAAAATAGCACATAATTACCCTATACTCAAATCCGTAAAATATATATTTTTTAATATACGTAAAATATACATGTAAAAAGTCCAGAGTGCTTGGAGCACCTCAGACACGCCCACGCCGCAGCCTGAAAATAAACAGTTAATTTGAACTCGGGTTTGGGCTGATGTGCAAGCTTGAGAGGGGGTTACTTTTAATCCTCATGTCCCCCAATATGATCCCTAGCATTTACAGAGCTGTACAGTGCAGGCTTGAATTTATTTTTGAGTTTTTAGATTTCAGAGCTTACGGCCGGTTCCAAGATATGCGGCCGGCCGTAAGAGGAGATCCTTGCGGGGCCGTATAATAGAATCGCGAGTTAACTGAACCCCCGCAAGGAATCGCAGCCTTACGGCCGATTTACGGCCGATAATAGAATGAGGGCCTAAGAAAATAGTGGCAAAAAGCTATTTTTCAATTTACCGTACATGCCATGCTAAAAAATTAACTTTGGAAGCACATTTTATGCACTCTAATTTTTGCCTTTCAAGTTACATCAATGAAATACAATAATAAAGAAAACATATTTTTGAAGTATCCAAGTCTTTATGACTAATTGTCTGAATTCTTTCCTGGTAGCCACACAAATGTGGGAAGTAATGTTCTTGGACATTTCCTGTCTCTTCTGAGAACAAAACATATAAATAAAGGTGTCCTGCACTAGGCGTAATAACACAAAAATGAGTTTCAGGCACAAAAAAACATGTCAGTGTTTCAAAAGCAATAACTTAATTAAAAAATGTACCGTAATTAAGATTTTTCCATTGCTATACTCCATTTAAATGAAGTGTGAATGAAAGCACGTCCATAGTATCCTGAAGAACAGATGTGAGATCCAATATAACCCTAGTGGACGATTGATTCCATTGGTTCATGGCAGAAATGTATATGCCTAGGTGTACATCACATGACTTATGTGATGGAAATATTTTTTTTTCTGGAATATTTTTTTTCTTGTTAATTGTATTTTAAACCTTTTTTAATCTGGTCAAGCTCTTTCCAGACCACCACATTTATGTGAATAAATGGGCTTTATTTACAGTAAACATAAAGATAACTGTTGGATCGTTGAGAAGAAAATATATTGCCAAGAGCCTGTTAAGTAAGAACATCATCCTTTTTTTAAATCCATTTAGCGTATAATTGTAATACGATGTCACCATTGGGATTTACAAAGTAATTCTTGTTATTTCATAATCATCATAAATAAGTCAAATCATAAATCACTACTTAGAGTACACAAAGATTACAGTCGGGTAGAATAGTACATGTAGCTTTCTTAGAATTATCTGAGAAACTATGTACTGGTTCAAATACAATACCAATGTCTTACTGTTAAAGGCACTGGTCCTACAATAGGCAAATTCCAAGATCTAGAGCAAACAAACCAACTTTGTAAGTTAGGGATATCATAAATCTAACCAACAATTAAGGGAAAAAAGGGAAAATGTTTGAAAATGAAAAAGTGTAGACACTCCAAACTGAACAATCACAACTATTTCTAATGATGAATGCACAACACAAGTCAGTAGTAGAGAATATACAGAAGGGACACTTCTAAAATACACAACCATAACATCTAAAAAAAAATATTTTTATATGTTATAATCTCAGTACAGGAATTACTGATTTATCACAAGTAGTATGGACACTGGATGTGGGAGCAAACTTCAAATGAGTACACATACACAACTGAATACAATGTACAGTGCTTTGCAAAAGTATTCACCCCTTTGGCATTTTTCGTGTTTTGTTGCGGCACAACCTGGAATTAATATGGATTGTTTGAGGATTTGCATCATTTAATTTACAGAACATGCCCACAACGTTGAAGATGTTTTTTGTTGTTGTTTGAAGCAAACAACAAATAGGACAAAATAACAGAAAAAGGCAATGTGCATAACTATTCACCCCCCTAAAGTCAATACTGGGCCACAAGTCACTCTGGATAAGTCTCTATGAGCTTGCCACATCTTACCACTGGAATTTTTAACCATTCATCCTTGCAAAACTGCTCCAGCTCCTTCAAGTTGGATGGCTTGCGCTTGTGAACAGCAATCTTTAAGTCTGATTTTCTATTGGATTGAGATTTTCTATTGGATTGAGGTCTGGGCTTTGGCTAGGTCATTCCAACACATTTACATGTTTCACCTTAAACCACTCAAGTGTTGCTTTAGCAGTGTGTTAGGGGTCATTGTCCTGCTGGAAGGTGAACCTCAGTCTTAGCCTCAAATCACGCACAGTGTGGTACAGATTTTGTTTAAGAATATCCCTGTATTTAGCACCATCCATCTTTCCCTCAACTCTGACCATTTTCCCAGTCCCGGCTGCTGAAAAACATCCCAACAGCATGATGCTGCCACCACCATGTTTCACTGTGGGGATGGTGTTCTTTGGGTGATATGATGTGTTGGGTTTGCGCCAGACATAGCGTTTTTTCCCACATGTCTTTTCGCAAACTCAAAATGTGCCATTTTGTTTCTTGCTGAAAGTAAAGGCTTTCTTCTGGCCACTCTGCCATAAAGCCCAAATCTATGGAGCGTACGGCTTATTGTGGTCCTATGTACAGATACTCCATTCTCTGCTGTGGAACTCTGCAGCTCCTCCAGGGTTACCTTAGGTCTTTGTGCTGCCTCTATGATTAATGCCCTCCTTGCCCGGTCCGTGAGTTTTGGTGGCCGTCTCTTGGCAGGTTTGCTCTTGTGCCATGTTCTTTCCATTTGGTTATGATAGATTAGATGGTGCTCCTGACCCTGACTTGTATTTCTCAACAACATTGTCCCTTACTTGTTTGGAGAGTTCCTTGGTCTTCATGGCAGTGTTTGGTTAGTGGTGCCTCTTGCTTAGGTGTTGCAGCCTCTGGGGTCTTTCAAAAAAAAAGGTGTGTATATGTAATGACAGATCATGTGACACTTAGATTGCACACAGGTGGACATCATTTCACTAATTATGTGACTTCTGAAGGTAATTGGTTGCAGCAGGGCTTCGTAACAAAGGGGTGAATACATATGCACATGCCAATTTTCTGTTTTCTATTTCTAAAAAATAGTTTTATGTATATATTTTCTCATTTCACTTCACAAACTTAGACTATTGTGTTCTGATCCATCACATAAAATTCCGATTGACAAAACATTGAACTTAAGGCTGTCATGTAACAAAATAGGTAAAAAGTCAAGGGGGTGAATACTTTTGCAAGGCACAGTATGTGGCTTTTTCTTCAAAGAAAACTATGGTTCAAATTCAAAGCAACAAACAAAAATGCTGATTTGTGTACTCCTCCTTTCTCTGACTTGCTATTTACCACAACATCATTTAGCTTATGGTGGGCAAAAGAGAGGAAAGAAGACCTCCACTGTACATAATACTATAAGTAAATAGTACATTTGTGTTCACATTCCAGTGTCTAAAAATAAGTAAAAAAAAACATATTTCCTGCTCAGAATTCCAAGACATACATGTATTGCACTGCACTCTGGGAAACCGGGTAGATACATGCAAATGAATCCATGCATTTCTGACTTGTTAAAATGAACATGTGGACAGGGGCTGGAAATAGACTATAAACGCACAATCCTGTGCTTATATTACTGTTGAGTATTGAGTGTGCTTTTACACCCAAAGGTCCAAAACACATATCAAAGTAGGTTAAATTAGAGACCTATAAAGAGTAATAAAATACTTATAAACAGTAATATACTTGATCAGTACTGCTATAAAAGGTAATCCAGTATTTTTCTTATTTTTTTTCTAGAAATATTTTTGCTAAATATTTATTCTATCTTGCCATTTGAATCGTACATGGTCTTATCATATGATATCATATTTCCTATGACATGTTATATTTCAATGAACAGAGACACTGTCAATACATTTGGCCATGGGCATAGGGGCCCAAAAAATTCTGGGGGGATAAAGGTTAATAAGACAAAAAAAACTGTGGCCCTGAGTAGTGCAATTCAACTTTACTCCCAGGACAGGTAGCAGCGGCAGATCTACCGGGACCCAGATCTGTAGTGCCCCTCAAAAACATTTTTTTAATGTCTTTAATATTTATATATATATATAATATACCAGTATATGTCTATATGCCAACTTATTATGTATATCATGAGAAAGACATACTGCTCCATAGCTAGTGGCCAAGTCTGATAATACATGATTAAGTTTAATTTTGATATTTTTTGTGTCTCCTGTTCATATAATCTGGGTGGGAATTGCCCCCCCCCCCCTCCATCCCCACTGCCCAGTTCCTATGCCCCTGCATGTGGCAAACTTATGGTTATACTTTATTTGTAACACTCCAACAAATCCAATCTTGTAAGATGCCTTTGGATTTTTCTTTTGCAATGTGTTAATATTTAATTTTGTCGCCTTGTACTTTTGTCGCCATGTATAGTGCTACTGAATATGTTAAAAATAGTGGATAATAATTAATTACGACATTACAAGACACAGAAAGGGCTGTATAGCGAAGGTTAGCAAATATGTCTACCACCATGCTGGTATCAGCAGTGATATTGTTAGTATAATAATTCCCATCTGTCCATTAGATACTACTGGCATTTCTCATGAAGTGTTTGCACAAGTCATATTTAAAAGTTCTGTAGTGGGAAATAAAAGAATTGTGAATTGATTAAAATATACATGATTTACAATAATGGCTCAATCACACTGTGATTTTATGAATCCTTGCTCTCCATTGGACTTGATGGACCACTATGCATTTAGAATAAAGAGAAGCGTAACCATGGGAACACCTGGAATATTTCCGGCAGATGATAATTGTTTGTGCACATGAAGTTGGCAGGTTTGTTATCTTTGTCACTGAGTTACATTTGATTTGGTGTGTTAAGAAAACATGTTGCTGCCAAAAACCTGAGCAAGTTGGCCTTGCTTAAATATGCTTGGAATTGATTATATTACACCTGACTGAACATCTCTCACAACATGTAATCACTTCATATCTGGTCCAGGTGAGCCACGTGTTTGAGTGGTTACAAACTATACAAGAAATGACTAGATGTGCTATTATTGGTATGATCCAAAATGGTGCTCATGTGTATATATGTATGTATGGTGCAAATAGGGGGTGAACACTCATTATTTAATTATGTTTAAAACCTAAAGGACTACTAAAAAGGGAAAGAATATGTATGTTTGAAAAAGAATAATCAGAATAAAAGCTTAGTTAGATAGGAAAATATTATTAGAAAAAAAAAAAATTATTATTCCTTTAGTTGAGGCTTAGTTTCCGTATGGGTGATAGTGGACTCCTTAATCACTGTCTTATGGAGTTCAGCTACACCCCACCAATGAGGCCCAATAGGCCGAAATGTACGTTCACGGTAGAAATGCCTGTTATTTTGGGGCTGGATCAATCTACTGTCACTGCCCTTTGAGCTCCATCAAGTTCATGTTCATTACTTCAGTGATCTCATCTATCCATCTCCACCTCTGTTGTCCCCTTCTTCTTATGCCTTCAATCATTCCCAGCATCAGAGTCTTTTCTCAGGAATCCTGCCGTTGCATGATATGGCCAAAATATGTAAGCTTTAGCCTCATGATCATACCTTCTAGTGAACAGTTTGTATTGATTCCCTGAAATATGGCACTTGTCATAAGCTGGCTTGGTGGGTATATAAGGTGACATGTCGGCATTCTGCAAACATATCAACCATTGCTGTCATGGATAAAATGTGGCATTTATCCGACTGAAAAATATTTGGTGTTCTGTGTGCCTTAGAAAATAGAAATTGAGCTTGGCTTAGATATTTAACTGCATGAATTCAGCTATATTTCCATGTGAAATTATTTGTGTAAATCTGTAGCCAGTTTATTTGGCTGAGATGCCAAATATATTTGGAAACTGTATGTGCAATAATATTATTGAGACATATCACAGAAGAAACTTCATTAGAAAAACATTGTCAATAATTATAATTTTGTGCAAACACAAAGACAATAAGAATATTTTCAAAATGTGTTATTTCTTCACTTAATTTATATTAATACGATTGTTATTGCAAATATTGCTGGTTGCTTAAAGAGCCAGTATAAGCACCAGGTAGAGGGGCTGTGAGTATCTAGTTCTGATTTAAGCATCCCTTTAATTTGATAAAACTGTAAATTAAGCATTGTTTGGATTATCAAGCAGCAGATAAAAAAATTATTGATATCACTAATGATATCAGGTGTTGGCAAGGTGACAGCAGGGTAGGGGGGATAAGTCATAACTACTGAATAATTAAACAGCTGTCAGGTGATTTAAATGGCTTCTACAAAAACAATGTTGAGTCCTGTGACAGAGGTGGAGAAAGACACAGCATACCAGGTAGGAAACGGTCATTTGAAAACAATTTTATTTATGGATGGCCTTATACAGTGGCGGAGCTAGAGATCAGAAGGCCATGGTGCAAAAAAAAAAATTTTGGGGGGATGTAAAAAATGTTTTGTGCTGGGCCCACCGAGACCAAATCACTCAGTGCTCCTGCTTGTGCAAAGCTCCTCTGCCTGCAGCAAAGCTCCAGGGCTCGCTCCACTCTCCTGCAACATCCTCTACGGATATATATGTACACATATATATACACACACACATATATATACATATATACATATGTAAACATCTTCCCCACACAGTAGCCTCCCCTCTTAGCATCCATCCCTACATCGCACCCAGTTCTTGTCAGCAGCCATCCCCTCTCAGGATCCATCCCCCCACAGAACCCGACCCCTCTACAAATTTGTTTTTACATACACAGCACTGACTCCCCCCGCCCGCCCCCCAGAGGAGGGCCGCTGGTAGATCCGACCCTGGCCTTATTGTTCAATATATAGGCATACATTGCTTGAACTGAAAAGTGTTGAACTAGATACTCACAGCTTTTTACACTAGCGCTTTAATTTATAAAGGTACTTTAGGCCACAACACCCTTTTGGACTAAACATACATACATATAAATAAATAAATAATAATTTGCTAAAAATGTCCAACATGTTTTTAAGAAATTTTACATTCTACTATTTTCTAAATGATGCTATTGGGGATGTGACTGACATCTGAAGACAACAAGTGGTTTCTCGCCACTTCAGTTTTAAAGGGACCCATGTAGGAAAGAGGAAGCATTCTAGTCGAGTTGAAACAATTTCTCGGTTCAGTATTTTGTAAAAAAAAAAAAGAATAAAAAGAAATAGAGCTTTTTTACTCTTTTCATGTATCTTGGAGTTGTTTTTTTTCTGCTTTGTGAAGCACATCACAATTCAGTTTACAACACCATCACATGAAGAAAACAACCAACCAATGTGAAGTAAGAAAAGGAGAAAAACACAGGAATCTACTACCAATCTTCACAGGAGCTGGGAAACTTACAATGAGATAACAATGTATCAAAAACAAGCATCACAGCCTCTTCACAGTATTTATTAAGTTATGTTTGCTTATCATCATTAATAATACAACTGTACTTAAATAACTGTGTCCTGCTTTATATTAACGAATGTAGCAGAGGACAGACGTTATTTACTTGAATTTCTCCTCTCAATACCTATTGCACCAAACTGAAAAGTCAAGAAAAGACCACTGAAATGGCCTAAAAATGATGTTTGAGTATTTATAAAAAATATTCAATGATTTAGAAAAGGTATCACTCAATGTTAAACCTCTCAGCTGAGTTGCTTGCCATATCTTACATGAGGGTCATCAAGGTTGTGGGAGCAGCTCTGGCCAAGTAAAACTTCTTTAATGAATGGAGGCCCCCATTCAATTGGCCAAATTATAATTACTGGAACCCGTAATATAGCCTGTAAAAGTTATTGATATTCAATTGGCTAAATTTATTTACCCGCATTCCATTTGTGGGTTACAGGTTTAAAATCACTGTGGTTGTAAAAAATGTAACTCCGTTCTATCTCCTCCACTGATGTTTCAAGTCCACCAATGTTACCAGTGATAAAGACGCAAAATCCATATTCAATTAAAACAATTCAACAAGCCCGCAGTTGCTTTCAAACCTGTAAATGGCAAATTTATCAAAACTTTCTATGAGCACTATCAAGTGAATCACAAGTGAATTAAACACCTGTTCGTAACACTGTAAAAGCAAATATAAACACACTGCTGTACTTTAAAATACAGGGAAAGCAATGAAAGGCATTATAATTAATTGCACAACAGTCTCAAGCTTGCAAATCGGCAATAAAAAAAACAAATAATTAACGTTTAATTTCCGTATTATATCGATCCCAGGAATCAAGGAGTTAATACATATCAGGCCACCCACAGTTTATTTATAGACTTTTATTGATTTCTATATTTCTGGATTGCAAGTCCGATTGCAGATCGGTCGTCTAAATATTTACTATTGCCTCTGTCTAGATTGTAACTTACTGGCTTGCTTAATTGATCATGATCATGCCCTGAATTGCTACGTACGGGTTCATGGTTTACGGTTTTAGACTTTATCCCTGTAATTGCGGGCTTGAGTCAATTTGATACAGCCGGAATTGTAACAGATTTATAACCTGCAGACATGCGGCCGGTATGAAGGTAATTACAGGCTTGGAATTGAATGGGGGCCTAAGTTTGCAGCCAATAAAGACCAAACACTTGTGTGACACAATCTTGTGACTCATCATTTAGTACTGCCCCCTAGCGATAGCCACTCCCATCCCTCTGACGACCTCATAAGGGGAGGAAACAAACAGGTCAGAGAGAGGTGGAGGATCTGAAGTCTATGACACAATCTTGTCTCCTCCTCCATAAGAGGAGGAGACAAGCAGATCAGAGGGAGGCTGAGAAGCTGAAGATTGAAAGTAAGTTTAGTATTTTTTTTTTGTTTGTTTTTGTTTTTAACCAGTGAATGGGATTTAATTTAAACACTTCCCAATTAAAATATGGTGCTCCTGATGTTGTGGCATGACAGTGGATCTTACTTTCCTGTGCTTAGACGGAACTCCAATGGTTTGTTAATTTGAGCTCCAAGAAATCAAAGTAATAACAGTAGCATGGTAAATAAAAACATTTAAATATCCATTTTTCTTAAATAAAAATATATAGAAAAAAGAGTGTTTGTGGATTGCAACTGAAAATGATCAACTAAAAAATATTGTTACTTTTACTATACCTACTTAGACTCTCTTTTAGCTAGATTTTTAAGAAGACCAGCTGTACCCGAGAAGACCAAAACATATGTCTAGGATTAGCTGTTTCTCCAGATGAGAATTTCCTGGCATTTCAGGACTGGACTGTTTTGATAAATTACTTAAAATGTCTTTGTGTAGGGTACAAGAGAGCTAAAAGAGATGGGACCTTGAATTTCCAGTTAAGCATCTCTGACATGGCTTATTTATAGAACAACAACGATTATTAACCAGAATGCACTGGGACCAGAATTAGAGCAGCAGTAGCTGGTATTATAAGGGCATGAAGCCAAACTGGCAATACTGCACACAATACAATTTCTACAGCTGAATAAAATAAACATAAAAATCCTCCTGAAATCTCTTTGCTACTTTGAGAATCAGTAAATATATTATATATTTATTAGTGGTACTAAGTAATAATTATGGAAATTATTATTTGCAATGAAAGAGAAAATTAAATGTATTTAGTCATTTTAATAGGGTGCATCAAATAGATATAATGGTTATAAATAATGGGTAGTGTAGAGGATAACCATGGCATTTGAAAAGCACCACAGTTGCAAAATAGGTTAGGAATAAATAATAAAAATAAATATATATAGTTCTCCCAGTAAAAATTCTGTCTCTTGTTTTTGTCTATTCAAGAAAAAATACAAAATATTACCGTGTGAATACAAAAAAGTACTTTATACAAGTGTCTGAATGGTTTGCAGTGTTGTTCAGGATTTCTTATTGTGCATTTTTATATTTTGTATAGTTTCTCTTTGTGAATGTATAATAGTAATTTGTTTATACAAGTACAACGTACAAATAAAATGAGGCAGAAGCCCTTGTGCTACTATAGAGATGAAAGCTCCTATAGCAGCAGGATTTCATACAAGCATTGAATAAAAGGGCAGAAAATAGGAAATAGAAAACGATTTATTACACCATGGAGGCAATATGCATAATATCTATAGAAATTAGACGTGCATTCAATAATAAATACATTTAATTGATTTAAGAAAATTGAATGTTCAATATTAATGTGATTTTTGTACTTTCGCAGATTAGGTTAATTATACAATGCAACGCTAAAAATTATCTGTGTATTGCATTGCATTTACACACATACAAACATACATTACATTATAAGAAAATCCAAAAACCGAACAGTTGCTCACTGTGCCTTGGGATGGTTCTCCTGTCCAGAAGAGATTTGCCAGGAATTTCACTCTGGACACAATATTATGCATTTGACCATGGCACAAGTGAACTAAAGGCTTGGTCTATCGGTGGCCCAAAATATCGTATTTTTAAAAAAAAAATAAAAACCCATAAAAACATTGACATTGTTATTGAAAATCAAATTTCTGCAACTCTTTCTCCAGAAAAGTCACTAAATTAATATAAATAAATAAATATATATATATATATATATATATATAGCTTCTGACTTGACAAAGAGAGGTTCGCCCTCCAAAGCTAGTCATAATGTTTATGAATATGTTTGTCCAATAAAAAGGGTATAACTATATATTGCCATATTCTGATTATTCATCTGGATTACTGGACTCTCACGGCTACCTCACTCTTTTATATATATATATATATATATATATATATATATATATATATATATATTTTTATATATATATATATATATATATATATATATATATATATATATATTCAAATACTCTTCACCCTCTGGAGCATTGTGATTAAATAGAAATGATTCTATTGGTAATACTTGTTAACAATTCTATTGTTACCTTTGCCTCTCAGCCTGATAGAATAAACATTTTCTATCCACAACTGTTTGTTATTACAGTACCAAGTTTGAAATCTCATATTGACCCTAGGAGAAAGCAATTTAAAATGAATTCCATACCCTCATGTGATTTAATTACATTTCTTTACTGCTGGTACAGCAGGTGCAAAGTGCTGGGACCCACAACGGGGTGGTACACTATGCTTCCTGCAATGGCCTGGAGGAAACGGAGACTCATAAGTTATTAGGGGATGGGGCAGATTGTTTTTATAGAAATGTGATTTGATCACTCTTGGCGTGATCTTTCCATCCAGATATATTTGCATTGGAGTGTATGGTACTTTTTAAGCTCCCCCAGACAGCATTACACGGTTCCATATTTCCTACATAATCATTCTTCTAGAATACCCAAATCCAACACTATACATCTATATTTTTCAACAGCAATTAAATATTTTTGAGCCATTTAGTATCATCTTCCCAGTGCCATAGATTTTCGAATAATAACCACAAAAAATAAAATTGTAGAGTGGGGTAGCAGCTGCTTTTGATCATACCATTAGTAAGCCATATTAATATAGCTATAACATGTAACTAAAGCACAAGGAAACTTACTAGTAATTCCACACACAAAAATTAAAAATGTTGGGAAATCCTTAGATATTTAAAGCAAATGGCAATGTTTTCTTGCAATTATACCATTATAAATATCCAAACTACCAACATTATACCTGGCATGGAAAACAACAGTCTACCATTTGCACATGTATTCCCTCCAAATTTCGAGAGAAAATAATATTAAATTAAATATGCAGTCAATGATTGATTTAAAGGTACATGATGCAATCAGAAGGTCTAATATTCTCAAGCCAAGCCATTTAATGAATGAGGGAAAATATTAAATAATCATACATATTAACTGCTCGCCTTGAGGAAGACTCATCATACTTCTAAGGAGCTCTGGTTTGGGTGCAATCTTATGTATAACAGGACTGAACTACTATCTTCCTACTTCTCTTAGAAGATGCTGGATATGTTCGACCTGCAATCTGCCCAAACCAGAGCTCACTATATAAATAGATGCTTGTTCAAGACTACTCATCGAGGAAGTCTAACATATGACCAGTGGCTTTAAATGGAGTGGAGTCAGACAACACCCCAATTGTGTCCCTTCTCCTTTATGCACTGACATTTGTATGGTACAAAACATAACACACCAATTTCCATTTATGGCCATCATAATAATTGCTCTTTTGTAGGTTCAAAAGTCAACGGAGTAGATTCAATATGGCTTAGCAGGAAATAAAATATATATTGTAGCCTTCAGTGATTTGAACATAGGGAAATAAATATACATTTTCTAGTCTAATGTGTGTATTTCTCAAACTTCAACTTGATATTAAGTATTCAATCTGAATTAAAAAAAATATTTAATAAAAGTATAATCACTTTAAAGACTAAAGAACATAAAGGAAATGCATCCCAGACAACAGGGCAGAATGAACATGCCAACGAGGTTTGGTTGCATGGCAGATGTGAGACACTCTTCCAACATGTTGTTTAGAAGATTTTGAAAGTTTTTTTAATCTATTTTATCTTACAAATTTTTGTAGTTGGAAATATATAATTGACTATACACTTTCAGTGGTTCTTTAATGCAGGCACTGTTCAGTAAGAAGCTTGGAGACACCAACTAGGGAGATCTACATTATTTGTTTCTTGAAACCTTGGACACTAACAACAAATCTTGGCAGATAACTCATATTGAGGGTGAAAGAAACAGGTGGAAAAAGATCGCACAGCCACCCTGCCAAGAAAGTCAATTTCCAATCCAAATACGATTAACTGCATTTGTTAGATATTGGAAAATGCAAACGCATGTACAGTTAACCAGTGGCGGAGCTACTGAATGGAGGTTCCACTGAAAAACAATTCGGGCTCTGACATTCATTTTCTATGTACAAGGCAGGTGCCTGTCGGGTTCAATAAAAAAGCCAAAATATATGTAGGTGGTCAGATCACACCCAAGGGTGATCAGACATCCACTACTCTAAAAATTAATTATCTGCTCCTGTCACCTAATGAATGAGACTCACTTACTCCAGGCAATAGAGGACTAATGTTAAAGCCACCTATTAAAGTAACACTGTAATATAGTCAAACATAAAGCTTTTTAGTTTTTTGTTGGGCAGAGACTATTACAAACAGTAAGCAGTCTAAAATAAATACAATTTATATTCTTTCTTTTTATATTGTCGGTTCTCCCTTAAGCAAAGCTGCTTTTCTCCGCCTCTCTGTACCTTATCAGGAGGTGTGGCCAGCTCCATCATGGAGTTTGGAAGTAGGCTGGGCATAACAGCTGTACATAATAGCCCTGCCCTGTGGCATCATTAACCCTGCCCCCACAGTCAAAAGCTCTACTGTAACTTGCTTGCAGATGTTCTGCCCTTTGACAGTCTATGAGCCACCATAGCCCTTTTACCGAGCATGCTCAGTCTGAACCAGGGCCCAGACTGGTCAGACTTTTTTTCTATAATCCAGCCTGCAGACTGCTGGCCACCCCCCCTGATACACAAGTAAGTGGAAACCAAAAGTTATGCTTGAAGGAAAACTGACTTATTAAAAATATATCGACTTATTAAAAAATATATATATTAACTTTTATTTATTTTATTGAATATAACAAAATATTGAGATATTGTCTTCCTCAATCAACGTTGAGATTACTGACAAGTTGACACAGCCAAGGCCTCAGCTATTGTAAAAAAAGTATACATATATACTTACATATAATTATAATTTTTTGGTATTAAACCTTTCCACTGGAAGTGTTAGATAATTGGGCTTAAATGTTAGGTTTTTAAGTATAGATTACATTAAATAGTTCTCCCACTGTCCATATCAGTATGTCATGTGATTATCTCTCACTGTTAGATGTGATAAACTACATGACCATGACCAGATGGTAGATATATACAGGCAGATCAGATCATACAACCATCATTTTCTTGTTTAGTCTGATCTACCCCTACAGATCTACCATCTGGGCATGCTCATGTAGTTTATCATCCTAACTGTGAAAGATAAATACACATGAGAAAAACTCATTAGGGAAGTGGGAAGATTTTTGGATGTAATTTATGCTTAAAAAATTGTTTCCTTGGTGGTCCAGTGGTTAGGATTCGGTGCTTTCACTACTGTGACCTGGGTTCGATTTCAGTCAGGGAACCAAGAGGTCACACGACCCTGAAGCCATGAATGATTGCGCCTGGTCAGTACTTGGATGGGAGACCACATAGGAATAACAGGACCTGTATGACGTGGCCCACTGGAGAAAGTACTAGCGACCCACTCCAGTATCTCTGTCATGAATACCAAGTGGATCAGCATGGTGTGTTGCTGTCCATGAGGTCACGGAGAGTCGGACACGACTGAGCGACACAAAACACGTGCTTCAAGTACCCAACTTTGAAGACCAATTATCTAACACTTCCACTCAAGACTTTCATCACAACCTTTTATAAATATATTTATTTATATGTATACATTTTTTTCAGCAATATGTGTACCTTTGCTGTGTCACATTAACAGAACATGTGCATATAGAGATTACTAAACTATTTTGTTCTATATTTCCCATATGTACAAAAGTCTATGTAATATGAAGGCTGTGCCAAAACCTTTATTAGGAGCTGGTCATTGCATTGAAGCGTTACAAACGTACTCTTATCACTACTGGTACATGTATTCTTGTGTCTCTCCTCCTCTAAATTGCAGCACACATTCCCCAGGCACACTTATTTTCTTTTCCTGCTGAGTAACAGTAATGAGACAACACTATCTGTGTACCCCCCATTGGTCCCTTGTTCTGGAAGCGAACTAGTACTAAGTCTTGGATGGCAACAATGGAGCATTAACCTTATTAAGTTTTTGTACTTCTTTTGGAATGTAAACAATTAACATTTTATTTTTAATTGCCTGGGGTCTAGCTTGATTTGAGCACCACTTACTTTCTCTATAAAAAAAAATGAAAAAAAGAACAAATAGATGCAAAACAGTAACAACAGTAAAAAGGATAAATGTAAAAATATTTTACACAGCTTTATTAAATCATATCACATTACGGCAATTTTTAAGAAACCTCATCACAATTACTTGATTAGATAATTAGACAATTAGCAAGTGACCATCAGTCTAGTCTTATACTAGGTGTAAATATATTCCTTCATCACCCAAAAATCACACCATGAGATATTTTGATCAACTGATTCCTATATTTATATAGGACAATATAATTACATATATATAATATGATATTCTGATAAAATAGACTTAAAGGGATATGTAAGGTTTCTGGATGTTACTAGGTATATAATATACCTGTGTATTTATTTACTTGTATGTACTTTGTTTTATTAAGAAGTGCTTCTAAGCTCTTTTATTACTACATAAAATCATGGAAATAGTCCCTGTATGGGTCTGCCCCCTGCAGCGTATAGCGCTGGATGTGTAGTGTTCTAGCCTATCAAGGAAAACATGGTGCAAGCTGGCTGATCGGCTAGGACACTAGACTGCACATCCAGCCCTACCAAGTCTGTGTCTGCATAAGCTGCAGTGAGCAGACCCATACAGGGACTATTTTAGGCAGTAAAAACAGAGCTGTTAATTGCTTCTTTAAAAAAAAAGTACATACAAGTAAATAAATACATAGGTATATTACATTACTAGTAAAATCCTGACACATTCCTTATCTCTTTAATGATGCACAATATACAATAGCAAAGAAAAACTAATACTTCCTAGTTTATTAGCTATTACATGAAATTATGTAGTGGCTCCCCATTTTTGTTTCTGTTAATCTATTGAACAATAGATCAGCTGCTTTAACTGATATGTGGCATCCTACAGTGCCAATGGACTGCCATTAGACTAATGAAAATCTCATCCATTTACAAATCCCTTGACCACTAAGACTCAAACAAGTAGTTCAACAATGCAATGACTTTGCCCATTGAAGAATAATTGAATATAATAATTAAAACATTTTGTGGGGCTACTGTGTGTCTGGATAAAACCCTGTATATCACTATTGGCAAACTGTGGGTTAACCCAGTTTTATAGGTATGTACACAATCTATCATGGACACCTATCTGTAGTGAATGACACCAGATGACCGCCATTACTACTAACAGACCCCATTCATGTTACAAAATGTCAGTACTCATTTCACATGTACAGAAGTGTAAAAGTGTCAACGACTGGACATTATTGGTGGCATTCCTTTACATGGTGCCAAGACTCATACTCATAATAAATGTTGAAGGAAGACAATATGCATGTATAACAATTTTAAACCAAAAAAATAACCAAAAGTCTTCATTAACAAGATCAATTAGCCCTATATAAGGTGGACATCTTAAGCTATGCTCAAAGTGGTGGATCTCCAATTAGTGGGCTAATTAATCAATTTAATAAGTCTTAAAAAGATACCAGTTGGTGGACTAAATATCAATTTGTAAGATATTCTGCTTCAAAAGTTGACCCAACTAGAGAAGAAAGGAAGGTCCCGAAAGTGCATGAAACTCTATTGCTTTATACATTGAGTTAGATTCAACATGTTGTAGGGGATGTTAAGGGCACTGAATGTATGTTCTGGAAATTATTTAAACAGGAAATAGACATTGCGGCCTTCAGCATCACAAGCCATTAATTTAATGAATATAGCCCATTGGCACCTTTGTTCATTAAAGGGATAGGCAAGATTTCTAGATTATACTAGGTATATAATAGACCTGTGCATCCATTTACTATTATGCATGTTGTGATATTAAAACGTGCTTACAAGCTCTTTTTTTACTGCCTAAAATCAGAGAAATAGTCCCTGTATGGGTCTGCCCACTGCAACGCCTGGAGACAGATTTTGTAGGAATGGATGTGCAGGGTAGTGTCCTAACCTATCAGGGACCAGGACGTTGTTGAGAGATGGTCACTGATTGGTTAGTATGAGACACAGCACAGAAAGTACAGCTTTGTGTCTGTGAGCAGAAGATGGCAGACCAATACAGAGACTATTTATTTGGTTTTAGGCAGCAGAAACAGAGCTTATAAGCACCTCTTAATAAAGCAAAGTACATAATAGTAAATAGATGCACAGGTATATTAGTAGTAAAATCCAGAAACCTTCCATATCCCTTTAAACTGCTTACAAAGACACTGACAAAATGGTAACAAACCCAGTGACTTCTACAATATCACTAGGCCATGTCTAGTGGTGGAGTTAGTGAATGGAGGGCCATGTCCAGTGGTGGAGCTAGTGAATGTAGGGCCATGTCTAGTGGGAGGGCAAGTGAATGGAGGGCCTTGTATAGTGGTGGAGCTAGTGAATGGAGGGCCATGTCCAGTGGTGGAGCTAGTGAATGGAGGGCCATGTCTAGTGGTGGAGCTAGTAAATGGAGGGCCTTGTATAGTGGTGGAGCTAGTGAATGGAGGGCCATGTCCAGTGGTGGAGCTTGTGAATGGAGGGCCATGTCTAGTGGTGGAGCTATTGAATGGAGGGCCATGTACAGTGGTGGAGCTAGTTAATGGAGAGCCATGTCTAGTGGTGGAGCTAGTGAATGGAGGGCCATGTCCAGTGGTGGAGCTAGTGAATGGAGGGCCATGTCCAGTGGTGGAGATAGTGAATGTAGGGCCCTGTATAGTGGTGGAGCTAGTTAATGGAGAGCCATGTCCAGTGGTGGAGCTAGTTAATGGAGAGCCATGTCTAGTGGTGGAGCTAGTGAATGGAGGGCCATGTCTAGTGGTGGAGCTAGTGAATGGAGGGCCATGTCCAGTGGTGGCGCTAGTGAATGGAGGGCCATGTCCAGTGGTGGAGCTAGTGAATGGAGGGCCATGTCCAGTGGTGGCGCTAGTGAATGGAGGGCCTTGTCCAGTGGTGGAGCTAGTGAATGGAGGGCCATGTCCAGTGGTGGAGATAGTGAATGTAGGGCCCTGTATAGTGGTGGAGCTAGTGAATAAAGGGCCTTGTCCAGTGGTGGAGCTAGTGAATAGAGGGCCTTGTCCAGTGGTGGAACTAGTGAATAGAGGGCCCTGTCCAGTAGTGGAGCTAGTGAATGGAGGGCCCTGTATAGTAGTCCAGCTAGTGAATGGAGGGCCATGTTCACTGGTGGAGCTAGTGAATAAAGGCCTTGTCTAGGGGTGGAGCTAGTGAATGGAGAGTTCTGTATAGTGGTGGAGCTAGTGAATGGAGGGCCCCAGTGCAAAATAATTTGGGGCCTCCTTTGAAATGTCTCAATCTACTGTTCGGGGTCAATAAAAAAGTCCAAAGTATATGTAGACGATCAGATCACCCCTATTGTGATCAGATCACCTTTCTATAGTGTTCTTAACTGCTAACCTCATCTAATAAAGGAAGATTCCTCATTTACCACTGGTAGCAGAGAGCCCCTACCCTGTCTTTGAGCTTTCCCCAAATTTCCTTACTAGATTGAAAACTCGCAAACTTATAATCTAAAGGGTTTAAGTGTGATACAGCAGAGTATTTTGGGAGAAGCCATTTTTGCTCATGTCATCTTATTGCATATTTTTAAACACTTTCTTTAACTATTCTCTTTTTGAGGGGGAGAAACCAATTGTACTTTTTCCCTTTGATATGTGTTAAGGTCAAAGTCTGTTTCCTGGACTGACCTATTTCAGGTTTGCAGCGAGAGACTTCAGTAGTTTCCCTGCAGATCCCTAATTTAGGCCACATGTTGCTGGCGATAGTTAGAGGAGGGGGAGGGGAAGTAGATGATGAAAAGAGCAGTTCCTCACGTGAAGTGCATTACCAGACCAGTGTGGAAAGGGCCGGAAGGAAAACCCACCCACCTCAGCCTGCTTTTATTCTATCAACCTGCAATTGCAACAATCAAAACCAGATGTCGGCCTTTCCAGATCTTTCTCACAGGACAAACATGCAAAGGGCCCAGGGCCTGGTGTTGCCATCAGATGATAATTGATACCATATGACACACAGAACGGCAAATGCAAAGCAAATCCCTCCCCACTTCCTCGTGAGATGGATGAAATTGCAGGTCCCGCTGAGCCACTAAGTGCACGGTGCATCATGAAAAACAAGTGTACATAGCTACAGTAACCACCTGTAAGAGGAGGGAGGGAAAAGTGCTCAGAGACACATGTCAAACCCTGGAGAATAGCTGCAGGTGAAAGGTCACTGAGGGCTAATAAAAATGGCTGTCCAGATGCAGGTGCAAAAGTGTTCACTGGGCGGCAAACTCAAGCTATCTCTGCTTTGTAACCAGCGCAATAAATATAGTTTATATCCGTATTAATATTGATTTCTTCTACATGCCTAAAGGGTAGTTCCCATGTCACATATAAAACACTTTATTGCATCTAAAATGCTCTGTATAAAGTGTAACATTTATCTAGGCCTCTAGATTTTAGGCTGACCTCTTGTTCCAGTGCACTTATTCTCTGTGATGTTCTTTCTTTTTTGCTTCTAATCAATCCAAAATAACTAATTTATTTTATAGTATTTGTTTATCCCCTTCTGTCGTGGCAAAGGGGCTTGTGTACTTCAGTGAAGCTATGAGCTATACCATGTAGGGTCATAGCAGAAAGGTCAGATAAATCTGGTCCACCTACGAAGGATCTGCCAACCTACTCCAGTACCATTGCCAAAATAACCTTATGGATAAGCACAACCAAAAGAAAGAGACGGCAGAAAGGAGATGATAGATTAGGTCATTGAAACAATGAACATGAGCTTTAGGGAGCTCAGAGGGGGCAATGGCTGACAGATGTACCATGTGTGCTGGGCTCCATAGGATCATGGAGAGTTGGATCCAACTGCACAACTAAACAACAACAACATTTGTTTATAGAATCTATCGAACTGACCAAGTATTACTTGATCAGACCTCCAATAATGAGATGTCAGGTTCCTAAATACTTACAGCCTTATTAAATAGCGATTCGGTAAATTTAAAAGGGCTCTATTTAAGCACATAGCATATTTTTTTACAGAAGTTTTTAGTTAGTGACCTTCTATCCAAAAGCAAAGTCTTCACTAACTAAAAACGTAAATAAAATATGCAGTGTGCTTATATAGAGCCCTTTTAAATTTACTGAATCGCAATTTAATAAGGCTGTTAGATAGGTAATACAATTGAAATATACCAAATGTTTATATTATATTTTTTATACTCCCACTGCCAATTATGCTGTGTAATTAACTGTATCACTACCCATAAAAATCACAGGTTTACTATAGGATTTCTTAAAGGACGACTGTGGGTGCAAAAACATAAAACTTGCAGCAATATCCTAAATAAAGGTTTGCGTACACCATTATTGATAGTTTTATGGCTACATACTAAATTTACCATGGTATTTACTTTAACACCTGTCTTAAAGGACGGCTTTAAGTGCAAAACAACTTGGCTTTATTTTGAAGTTGGCCTGACTGCAATTAAAACATCTTTCTCCTTGGGGATAATTCTAATTTAAACAAAAAATCACCCTTAATTCTCTGAATGACTGATCCAAACTTTCCAAGAGAATGGGCCAAATCACATTGGTCTGAATTATTATTAGTATTATCGATTATTTGTAACGCGCCAACATATTCTGTAGGGGTAAGATCAAGGCAAAAACAAAAGCAATATTAACACATTGTAAAGGATGGAGGCCCTGTCTTTGAGATTAGAATCCGGTTTCCGTAGAGCTTTCCCCAAAACACATTGCAAGATTGAAAACTCACAAACAATCTAAAGGTGTTGGGGTGGTACAGGAGGGTGAGAGAAGTGTTGCATGTTAGGGTGGAAGGTGATAAGCTTCTTTAAAAAGATGTGTTTTTAGTAAGGTTTTGAATGTTTTGAGGCAGGAGGATAGTCTGGTGGGGTGAGGCAAGGAGTTACAGAGAATAGGGGCAGCACAAGAAAAGTCTTGAAGGCGGGAGAGAGAGGAGGTGATTAAAGACGAGTAATCAAGAAGGCCGTAAGCAGAATGAAGAGGGTGGTTGGGGGAAGTATTTGGAGATGAGAGCAGAGATATAAGGGGGTGCATTATTGTTGAGGGCTTTGTAAGTTAGGGTCGGGATTTAACATTTTATTCTGGAGGCTATGGGAAACCAGTGGTGTGAGTACATTTGTTTTCAGAAATGGTTGGATCAATATATAGGCGCAATCAGTCGACACTGGTTTTACTCAAAATTAAGAAGCTGGTGGGACTATGGGCAAGATTAATTAAGGAGTAAGATTTATCATCAGGCTCAATTCTTATCACATGAAACATTTAAATTCACATTAGGGGGAGTATTTAAACTTTAAAAATAGACTTCTATTGGAATTAGAGAGGTGTATACTCAAGAGATCTACTAGACATGACTACCAAGTACTGTATGCACCAGCATTTCACTACAATGTTGGCCCGTGCTATTATGAATGTGGCATTTCATCTGTAGATGGACGGGACATCCTACTGGCATATTGATGAAGGATATGAACTAATAAAGTATGACTCTAAAAACATATAGGTTCAGTAGATTGTGCTATATGGTACAATAGAGTACATAGCAGATTTTGGGGAAAAAATATATAATTGTACTTTGTTAGTAGATCTTTACTGTGGCTTCATACAAGATGTAAACAATGAACCATTGTTCTAAATTCCGCGCTTTACTTACCTAGCATACAATCGCTGCTATTCTTTTTTTAAGTGAAATTGCATGTTTATTACATTACTATATAGTTACTCCTAGGTATGAAGGCACTTCATGTCTGAATTGACAACAAACAGATTATATGGAATCCCAAATTGTCCAGAACAGCTATTTACTTGTTCCTTCAAACAACATCTTAACTCAAAGATCTAGCGCTATGGAAATGTTTTCCAGATGAAATTGCAGAGCACTACACCCAAAGTTAACAAGGTCAGCTCTTTTCAAGAACAGAAACATTACTCAATCTCTGTGATGTCATTTGATGACTAAAAAAATAATTGAGCAAGTTTATTTTTATATTCTGGTTTCTGTCTCCAAGTGCTAGCATAATCAAACATTGCATGATCAATACCATGTTTGTTTGGAGTACATTAAACAACTAAAACAGAAAAAAAAAGATATTCAAAGAACAGGCCTTCTTAACAACTTCACCATAGGAGGCATCTGCAACAAAAAGGAACTTAGATTTCTGTTTGGTGAGAGCGCTATTGAGAAATGCGTAAGAAATGGATGACTAGGTATGTCTCCATGTATATTTATTAATTAAATACACAAATACATTAGATTCCCCCTGAAGAGAACAAGATATGTAGTTTGTAAGGAAGATACTAAGGAATAAATGCGATAGTTGACATTGATGCTCATTCTAAATGCATGGTGTGAAAAATGGCTCTTGGAGATGTCAAAACTTAGTAAACTTGCCCTATAGGATAACATGGAGAAGAATGGGAAGATGAGTGGAGTCAAAATAAGGATATCATAAGATGTGTTGGTAAAAAAGATTTTCCTCAAGATGAATGTGTTTACAGGTAGGAGACCATCAACCCGGTTATATGTAGCATTAAAATTAGGCAGTGGACCAGAGTTTAAAGATTACACAAGACTTTTGATTAAATTTGAATTGTGGACGCAGGATATGGGCAGATAAACCAATGAAGCTAATAAATTCATATCAGCCAAACAAATTAAATGTTAGTCATTAATACTAAGGAGAAGTTTTTCCCCAGTATTAATCCATTACTCTTCAATCAAGCAGAAATGTAAGCAGTAGTCATAGATTGTCTTATTATTTGGTTGTAGTGATCTCGGAGTCTTGGCAGTATAAGAGTGACATATAATAGAGAGGCAATAAGAAATAGATCACAAAGACCTAAAATAGCAAAAAAGGGCAGAGAGCAGGTTCAAAGGTTATAGAAGAACAATAATCCTTTGTTGGAAATGTGAACTGTGGATGGTTAATTAAAAAAAAAACACCTCCACTGCCAGAGGGCCTACAATTCCTCATTATAATTATGATGACTACTATACATGAATAACCCTATTTCTATTGAGTCTCTAAAAAGGTTTTGCATGTGAGTTATTTTTTTTGCTAGCGGTTTAAAATTGTTTGATTGTTTCCGAAAGCAAACTTTTACACTGACTAATTAACAAGAAGCAAATTCTGCCAAGCTGCCAAGTCTATTTATACTATTAACTTCATTAACACACCACATTATTTTTTACATATCTAATATGATTAAAAATTCTATAAAATTATTTTGCATCTTAAGATGCAGATTTATCTGTAGGTTAAAAACATTTCAACAAATCACCGAAATTATCTTAAACTTATATTTCGTGTTCTTCTACAATCTAAGCAAATATGTTTACGATTAATATTAAACGCCACATTTGTCTACGGTGTGCAATCTTCTAGGTTTATATTGGAATCTGTTAACTGATCAAAACAAATAACAGGTGTAAAAAAAGCTGATGGATACAAATGTATTTCTCAATTGCGCGGTTTGGGTGGGTGGTCCTATTAGTAATTTCCAAAAGAAAACAGTCCCCAGGCCAAGTCTTTGGTTGGTAACAATTAAGACCTTCACCCAGCTAATGAGAGGTCAATGAAAACGAGCCTGCACGCTGCATGTTAGGGCTATTGATGGTATGATAGTGTTTGTCGCTTTCTTGTAATGCAGCAGCTGCAAGCATTTAAGATGAGCTTAATGTCTTCCATGCTTCAGTAGGTGTGACAATACAAAGATATTTTTGATGAGCAAAGTACGCCACCACAAACAAATGCATGTATACATCTAACAGAATACTTTATATTTGCCATAATTTTAAGACACAATGTTTAATAGTGAAGAAATAATTATCTTGAATTCTTTAATCCAATATTTTTTGGGTTATCAACATGTTTATTTATGGTATATATTTTTATTGATGCTTGCCTAAAAGATTGATAAAATTGTCACAAAACTATAGTTAACACTAAACATTTCAAAAATATTTTCAAATAATTTCACTTTTGATTTTAATTATTTATCTTCCTAAAATAAATTGCTTTTAGTAACTGTGAAGTAATATGAACAAATAAAAAAATTCGCTCAGATTTCACAATACAGTTGTGGTCATATTTGTGTTGGAAGCCAAGAAACAATGAAGAACTGGGGTTATCTACTGGGAATAGAAGAGGAAGGGATAGATTGGTGAGTGAAACAATCATGGTTTACCTAAGAGCAACCATCTAAAATTCTACAGCCATGGTTAGTCAAGTCAAGTTTTAGTCATTTGTTGATATTAGTTTTTGACTAGCAGGAAATAAAGGTTTGGTGTAGATCAAGAGGAGACAATTATAATATATGTGTAGCAACTGCTATCGATTGCTGCAGAAAAAAAAATCCAGGACTATATTTTATTGTCAATTGACATTTTTTTATTCCGGATTAAAAAAATAAAACAAGCCACTCCAATACACCAGCTAGCCAATGACCCCAATACAAACTCATAGCACCCCATATACAAACTACAATAACAACTAAAAAAAAACATAAAGATCTTCTTTCCCAAACAAATTACTCCATAGGGGTAATCTAGTCATAAAATACAGTTGACCAGAGATAATATTAAGACAATAAATAATGGAACCAGGTACTGAAGTGGTATTATACTGCCTGAATTTTGTTTGTGCTTATTTCGCTATCAATTCTTTCTTTGATTTACAGATGCTTTACTGACATAGTTTTTGATATTTTTCTGTAACTATTTGGCAATGATTCTTCTGGTTTTATATGCACACAACTGGAACTTTGTCAATGCAAGTGTTTTATTAATCCAATATAATCAAATTAACTTTAATTAAATTGAATTAACTACAGAGTATTACAAGGTCATGATTAAAATTAAGTCAATCATTAAAGTGTTTACTAGCCTAAAACTTCCAATATTTTTGTTCACACTATGTAGGGGATGTTTATCTTGCTAAAATGTGAAAATCTCAACACCACTGGGCAGCATAGACATGACATGGCAGCATTTTAGGTCTACATACTGATAAAGAGAACTAATGAAGGGAAATGTTTGCTTATATGTCAACTAAGATGTCAGTGCCCATTAATAAATCTAACAGCTAAATCTACTCTTTCTCCCAAGGGATGCCACCAGTTAAAGGCAAATATATTTTCCTTAATTAAATGGAATTGTCGTCTTCCTCCCACCATCATCCCCAATTATTACATTCTAATCTGCCCTGTAGCATGGTTGAAAAGCACATTTACTATAAAAGCTTTCTTTTTTTATGTTTATATGTAGCTCATTGTTTGTAAGGGTGAATTAATTAAATAAAAAAAAAATAAAAAAAAGAAATAAGGCCAACAATTTTTGAATTAAATCTATATGAATATATTATGCCTTTAACAAGAGTACACCACTGCTAGCCTTTTCTGTCTCTGGTAGAATACAAAGAAAATGTGGTGCAAATCCTTGTAAAAAGGAATATCGCTTGAGCTTTAACTTCCCATATAATGCTTCATAAAAGATCTATAATAAAATAAAGATTTTGCTTTTGCACTTGGCAAAGCTTCGTTTGGAGCTAATTCAAGGAATTTCTGAATGTATCAAGTCAGAAATGCTTTGCAGATCTTAAGCACTAAATATTAATTTTTATTTGGGAATTTTTTCTGCCTGTTGCATAACTGGGAACATGTAATCCAAAAAATCCTCTTTATTCAAATATAGATGAGAGCTATAGTTATAAACACAACAATGGATTAAAATACTTTTGAGGATGAAACCAAACCAACATTGCTCAATAACAGCAGGGTAATTTTAATAGTTCAAAGGATGGATAGATATTCAAAAATCTATTAAAAGCTAGCTTATGGTATTGATAATTATCCTTAATTATGGGTTTGTAAATTAACCTTATATCATAATTAAGATAATGTGTCAATGCCAAAACTAGTCCTAATTATGACATTGACATGTTATCTTAATTATGATATCGAAACATAATTCAAATTCTGGAATTGATAAATGGTCTTGATTATGGTCCATATGAGTATCTGTGACATGGTATTGATAACTGTTTGGTATTGAGAAGTTTGAATAATTAATTTGGATATTGAATGGTATGTATGTATTAAATCTGTTTTAATGCTATATCCTACACACATTAGATTAATATATTAATACATGTGTTACATTTCATGGAGTTCCTTGTCATTGGACTATTTTTGCCTAGAGCAGTGGTTCCCAATCCCCTCTTGAATACCCAACTGACAGGCCGTGGTTTAGGTCAAACACTGTATGAATACACAGGTGAAGCAATTTGAGGCTCCACAGTTAACTAGAATCCAACATATTGTATATTCACACAGTGTTTGACCTAAACCACAGCCTGTGTGGTGAGTCTTGAGTAGAGGTTTGAGAACCACTGGTCTAGACTGGTGTTTGAAGCACACACAATGCAAATTCATAGGAAGAAGGAACTGTGACAAGCTCTTATAACCTCACTTGGGAAGAATAGTCCTTTGGTGCCTTGACCACCAGAAATCATAGGCAACCAGAGCTTTAAGCAGGTAAGAAGCATTGGTAACATTACTACGTCTACAACAGCAGCTATTGTCCAAGCCAACACTTTGCCAGAAAGGGTGGTTCTCTTGTACTGAAGAGTTTAACAGTAACTACGTAGAGGGCAAAGGTAAAATAGGGACTGGTGTTAGGTGAAGTGGGATAAACAACTGTATAAGCCAACATTTTATGGACACTATTTCAGTTGGTGGTTCTGTTATTTTTAGGATATTGAATTGTGTTGCTGTTAAGTTTAAGTATATTTCCATAAATATATTTCCTATATTTCACTGGTGCACATGTGGTGTTTAGATTGCACAATTAGGCTATAAATCATTTCAAGCTGGAAAAAGAAATGTTATGCGGTGAAGTTGTCTATGAGCAGAGTCATTAATGTTCAAATGTATTTAATTTTCTAATAAATGTATCATTTAGGGTTAAAATTAAATATTACATAAATATATTACATAAATATTAATAAGCTTGATTTGCATTTATGCATGAAAATGAGCATCTGGATGTCGAGTATACATTTTATGGTGCGATGTTAAAGTTCCTATATGGGCAGTTAAGGGTAAGTTACAAAAAATATTCTATACACCTTTTTATGCATTTCCTACAGTGATTTACTATTGTCCCTCAATGGGACAATTTCACCACAATGCAATAGATGTGTGAAAAATCAGGTTGACTTCTCTTGCGTTTCTGTCAGCAGGATATCTGGTGTGTGTAATGCTATGATGATATTGCATCATTCCAGAAGTAATCTAAAAATCACTAGAGACTTTATTGATTGAGAGATTGCTCTCACTTATCTCCCAAGCTAACATATCCTCCGAGAATACTCAATATAACCGCTTTTCCCAGAAGATCTGATTATTACCGTATCGCTGTATTCTAATGTTTTAGAACTCATACAATTACTATAGGCTTACAACATCAACACAAAATGACCCACAACTGAAATGGATCAACGTTGTGGCATAATTGCAGCATTTGTGACATCTTGATGTTAAGGAGCTGATACAGCGGCTGTGCATTTCATTCACATCTTGGCATAGAAAGCACAGCCCAAACTTGGTGCCAAGACTAACACTGCAGGGAATTTACTAAGCATCTCAAGTGGCTGAGATATGAATCCCTGTATTTCCTCCGCACTACTTCCTCGTCTCAACAGCTGAGATGCTTAGTAAATTCACTGTACTGTAAGTATAAAATATCTGCAAGTAGGGGTAAGCTATTGGAGCTCTGGACTTCCTTCGAAATTTAAACCAAAATGCACACACTAAAAGATAAGGCTAGCTACAGTTGCGCTAATCATAAAACCGCAAAATGGAAAGCAGGCAAAGAAGTGGGAGAGTGGAGATGAGGAGGAAAACTCGGAATCAGAGGAAGAGAAACCAAATAAAACAGTAGCTAAAAAGCATGGAGCTAAGAATGGGTTCCTGGTGGTCCAGTTGTTAGGATTTGGTGCTTTCATCTTGGTGACCTGTATTCAATACCAGTCAGGGAACCAAGAGGTCACACTAACCTGAAGGCAAGCAGGCTTGGGCCTGGTAAGTGCTTGGATGGAAGACCACCTAGGAATACCAGGAGCAGTATGTTGTGGCCCACTGATGAGGGAACTGGCAACACACTCCAGTATCTCTGCCATGAATACCAACTGGATCAGTATGACCATGGACATAAAGATGTGTCTGGTGTGTTACAGTAGGAAGTAAGTCGGACGACAACAATGACAAATACGCAACAGTTATGCTATTCATAAAACAGTTGCATCATCTTGACTTATTGGGCCAGATTCACTAACTTTGGAGTTAAATACTTGCTGGCCTTTAGTGTGCAGCGCTCCAATAAGAAATCTTATTTAAATATTGTATTATAATTTAAATCAAGGGTGGGTTACTTCCTATAATTATAATCAATTTGCTTCTCTTACAGTGGATATTTCTCCATATTTTTCATAGGTTGCTTTGGCCAGGGTACATGTACCTATAAAGAACCAACATGTGTGTTTTATATACAAAGTACCTACACCAATCTAACATATGCTTCTAGTTCCATTCTACAACAAAAAATGTCTTTATTGCTGTCTTGCAGTAGTACATGAATGGAAACTCCTAACTCTCCCCACATGGCCAGAGGAGACAAATCAGAGTCTAGAATCGTACTACATTTTTAACAACCAAAGAGGGCTGTTATTTTTATGTAGACTAATTTACACGAGGCATTAAAAAGCAGTGCATCTTTACAGCTCTATAAGGTCACTATGCTCTTTGATGAAGGTGATGCCTGTAGCCCCAGCAAAACGTGCATATAACTCTGATGTTACTATTACATTTGGTACAAAGCAGTCTAATGAATACCATATTTTCACTGATATCTCCTAATAATCTTTAAAATGCAAAACATTAATATATAATTACATTGTTTATACAACATAAACATTTGCACATGTGGTAAATTAATTATATTTCCATGTATAAATGTTTTCCTTATATATATATATATATATATATATATATAAATGTATTTGCTGCTCAGGTTTCCCAGAAATACAGTTATTGAACTGCACTCTGGGAAACTGGGAGGGGACATGCAAATGAGCCTACAATGTATTTTCACTCTTGAATCCAAAAAACAGTTTATACATGGCTCCTTTTAGACATATGCTCACTTTAAAATTAGCCATGTATAAAGTGTTTTTGGATTCAAGAGTGAAAATACATTGTGGGCTCATTTGCCCACTTTCCCAGAGTGCAGTGCAATAACTGCATTTCTGGGTTAAGTGAACCTTTAAAATTGTATTACATTTGTCAGTTTGTCACGAGCTAAAAAGTTTAATGTTTGAATCTGTTTGTGACTTTTTCCTCCACTACTAGGAATTTACAGCCTTATAAATTGCAATTCGCCAAATTCTAAAGAGCTCTATATAAGCGCATAGCATATTTTTTTCACAGAAGTTTTTAGTCAGTGAACTTCTATCCAAAAGCCAGGTCTTCACGAACTAAAAACTTCTGTAAAAAAAATATGCTATGTGCTTATATAGAGCCCTATAGAATTTAACAAATTGAAATTTAATAAGGCTGATAATGTTTTTATATAAAAATACTCTACCTAAATTTATCTCACACTACAAGTTTTCTCTTTTTTTGTTATAGAATTTTGCAGTGACCTGGAGGAACCGATTATACATTTTCTTGAATTTCTTTCATTTCTGGGTGCCAACTGGATAATGTCAGCAATTTAGCATTTACTGTAAAAGGGATTTGATGCAAACTATTATGGAATGTTGGCATATACCCTTAAACATAATTCAGAGCACACAAAAATTGCATATTGACAAAAATATATAAAGTACCATAAGAGCTAGGAATTATTCACAAAATGACTTGATATTTATTATTATTATCCTTTATTTGTAGAGAACCATAATATTCTACAGTGCCATACATGGGTTAAATACAAGGCAAAACCACTGTGCAAATTAATAGAGGGCCCTGTTTTTGAGTTTAGCTTACCAACTGCTTTCCCAAAGCACCTTACAATATTAAAAACTTACAAGCTATTTATTAATCATTAGGTCTGGACATTTTATTGAATAGTTCTTAAATTACATTTTTTTTTTTAAATTATTTTAAATATTGCAAAATGGGGTCAATCGCTTCTATCAGTCACATTTATACATATGGATGCCTCGCCCTTTCTGCCCTACCCAGCTCTTAAAATCCTAGAGCCAATAGGTTTGATGCTATCCCTGCACAGTGAGATTTGGATCTCCTTGCAGGTTGGACATATATATCCAACATTTGTCCACACAGATAGATTGAGATCTGTATTTAGTAGTGCTATTGATGTATGTCATGCTGAATCAGTTGAGTAGGCCATGTATAGGCCATCATTGCCCAGACCTAGGGAGGGAAATGGGAAGGGGCAGCAAACAATCAGTTATGCGTAAGCCTTGTTAGCCAATGCCTAAATATATCCCTCCAGGCTATATCTTGTCCTACCTCATTGGTGACCACACAATAGTGTGGATATTCACATACTAAGCACAATAAATTAAAGCCAACGCTATATGGTAGGAGCCAGTGCTCCAGAGGTGTGGAGGGGAAGCATATTTTAATTAAAATGAACATAAAACCTAAATAGGTCTCTGCATATGTGGATTATAGTGACAATCCAGTCAATGCTGAAACTGTTATAGTGTTGACATATGATGGATTGAAATTTAAATTGTTGTCCCCTAAGACACTGGTAAGTAAGTTGGTTTTAGTAGATGATATCATCTAGAGAACCAACTGATAACAAAATGTTCATAGATGGACTGCCCAATTTTTGAAACCCCAAAGGTATT
Source organism: Discoglossus pictus (assembly GCA_027410445.1). NCBI lineage: Eukaryota > Metazoa > Chordata > Amphibia > Anura > Alytidae > Discoglossus > Discoglossus pictus. The sequence continues at coordinate 539,766,366 of CM050163.1, read as the reverse complement.
GAAGTAAGAAGAAAAAGAAAGCCATGTAACCAATCTATGATTAACCTAAATAAAATTACTGCAACCTACATGCTCTCATTAAAGATCAGTACATCAATAGGTACTTTTATACTTCCTTGGGAAGGAATTTACCAGAATCATTATGCACTTACGCTATTTGGTACAACACTATATATATATATATATATATATATATATATATATATATATATATATACACCAGAGGCAATTTAATTAAAATACAAATGTAAATAATGATAATTTGCATAATAAAAACAAATATAGTGCAAACTGAGAAAGAGTGTTTTGTATGTGACCTAATAATTATTACGGGAGGAATGTTAGTTTATATACACCACCAAATGCCCAAGGATAAAGCATCTGTTAGACTGTGACACTGTTCTCACCTGATAGAAAAGCTTAAAGGGAGACTAGCATTCAAAACTGTAAGTGAGAAAAAAGAGAACAGATGAGCACACGAGTGCTATTGAATCAAGGATAAAAATGGAATATAATGATGATGGAGCAGTTTAGCAAATATATAGTATATTTAACAATATCAGAATTATTATTTTACAGTATTCCACTTTAACATAATTCTACTTTATTTTTTGAATGACTAGTTAAAAGTATTTATTTTAGTAATTTATAGTAAGTAATGTATATACAAAATTCAAAAATAGGAAATATTTTATTATTAAAAACATACAGCTTAAAATAAGAAATATATATACATAAAGATGAACATATTTGACCATTAACTATGAACCTCAAGGGATTCCTCCAAAACTGGAAGACTGCACAGTATTATAGACCCAAAATGTTACTAATAGCCCAACATATCATATAATCAAGTACTGTTTGTAGATCTTCTAGAATTTTAAATATGTGATAAGTTCTTTGATAACTTTACTGTAAGCTTATCTCATATTTTGTTAAATTCCAGCAAAGGAGGAAAAAGTTGTTTTTTAATTAAATGCTCCCTTCATGTGCCAAAATGCCATTCATTTGAGCCTGACAGCCATTTCGTCATAGGTACGGCTTTGTCAAAGGCTTCAATATTAATTAAAAAACATAATAATATAATAAAATATGTCCTATTTTTTTATTTGTATATGTATGGTTAATTGGTGTCAAGCATCTGGGATATAGGTCTTGTTTTGTAATAATTATAGTAAGTAAATTGATTATTTTGTAAATTGAGCACAAATAGATTGTAATGAACTGCACACAATGATCTTGAAGTACACACAATGGTAAATGGAATTTGAATTATATAGGACCATTGGAAGGAATTCCTAAAGGAATAACAAATGGGCTATATTTGTTAAGGATACTTTTTTGGACAAATTACCATGCAAAAAGTGTTTTTAAGTCTGGAGAACTTAATTTAATTTGTTATTATATTATTCTCTGTATAAATCTAGATTTTGAAATTCTTAAAAAGCACTGCTTTAACATCACAGAGGGAGCCAGGTGCACAATGGTGTAGCAGGTGCAGCCTATCACAGTTATAGTCAATCAAACTAGTTGAGGTTGAGTTTGAGGAACTAGATATAGGTGGTGTGGAGTAGAATCTTCCTGTGATCTTTTCATTTAATCCATGAATGGTTAATTACTGCTTGTTAGAATGTCTTTAAACAGTTGCTTTGCTTTAATTATAACAATTGTGGGGGGATTTACTAAGTATCACAAGTGCACCTCATGTTATCTCTTGATTTACTGTGTACGATTTCCTATCGGAAAAACAGAGCTTCTTGTGTTATCTTCAACTGTACGAAGTAATATTTCCAATCCACTCCGGATACTGAGTCTCACATGCACTTTGCTATAGAAAAGCATATTACCAAAGTAATAAGTAATGGAAGATTGCAATGTTTGCCATTCCTTTTTTATTGGAAATTACGGTACAATACTTGTTATATATGTATTCAATATTCTAGATTGTGAGTTCACAAGAGCAGCGCCTTCAACGTCTTCCATATTGACTTCTGATCTATAAATGTAATCAGAACGACATCAAACTGTATAGCGCTGCTCATTTTAAATACTTGGTAATAATAATATTTACCATGAGATAATTACTATAACACATAAAAATACAAATATTACAAACGTTAAGCCGTGGATTTTGTTACAATATTTTTCTTGCAGCCAATAATAGTTAATTTTGAGAAATCAAATAACATAATTTACAATAAAATACTTATCATCACATCATCACCATGGAGAAAATTCTTACTCTTGCTTCACTAATTCATTTATATGGCAAAGGGTTTGCTGGGTGCTTTTGCTTACAAATATGCCCTAATACACTCCATCTGTATATATAGTATATGGCAGGGATCACCAAATGAGCACACAATGGTTACAATGTAGTATATTAAGCAGTTGTTATCTTTTTTTTTGTAAAATGCCAACATATTCCGTAGCACTATACAGGGTTAAGTGCAAGGCAAAAATTATTTTAACATATTACAAAAGATTGGAGCGCCCTATCCAGTGGTGGAGCTAGTGAATGTTAGGCCCTGTTGCAAAATAACTTGGGACCCCCTTTCCAACTGCTAAATGTACTGCTTGGAGTCAATAAAAAAGCCAAACATATACGTAGACGATCAGATTGTGATCAGATCACCTTTCTATAGTGAGTAATTAACTGCCAACCTTATCTAATAAAGGAAGATTCCTCATTTACCGCCAGTAGCAGAGGGCTCCACCCTGTTGTGGGTCTTGGTGATTTGCACCTACTGGCCCTGTCTTTGAGCTTAAAATCAAGCAAAAATCAAACATAGTGCTTTTCCCCAAAGAATCTTACAAGATTAAAAACATTCAAGACTCAATACCTATTTGCCACCAATACCTATTTGCCACCACTTCGATCTTTAGCACCTCTCTCCCATAAAGGTAGGCAAAATTATTGCACAAAGAGCAATCTTTTGTGGATTCTTCAACAGGCGCTTGGGCAGGTAGCCCTCTGACATGAATGGAAGTCTATCTGTTTATACTATCTACCACAGGCAGAAATATTAACATCCATTACCTGACCTTGCCACCACATGTAATCTACTGTGATAAAAACTAATGCAAGGGACTTGTCACAGCTTTTTTTCCCAAGAGCAATGAAAGAATAAACAGGATTTGGTTATTGCTATATTATCGTCTAACCCTTCAACTCAGAGCATGAATATATACACGTATTTTAAACTCCATTTAAAATCAGAATGCTAAAAGCTTGGGTTGTATCTGAAAAGGAAAGATAGTTACTCACTTGCAATTTGCTAATTTGAAACCATAAGGGAAGATACAAGCATGTTACATTTCTCATAAGAGTTAATGACGAACATTAGAAACCTCTTAAAAATATGCCCAGGAAACATATCCTTTAGCAAAAATGCATAATGAGAATGCATCAAAATTGAGGTTCTAATATGATAGCAATTTAGTAATACCCCAAAACAGCTTCTGCACAGATGTAATTTATGGCAGAAAAAAAGAATGTTGGTAATATTAGTAAAGATTACAACACTGCAAATAGCTGAAGAATAAAAATGACTAAATTTACTAAATATTGAGTTTGCATTTTGCTTCTCCAAAGTTAGAGGCTTTTTATTAGAGGTAAAAAGTACAATATCTACTTTTCTATATTGTTTGTTTGTAAGTGTGAATTATAATAGTATAGCTGTTTATTATATTTGCTATATTATTATACATTTGTTAATATATATGTACCTATCTAAAAAAAATTCTGGGCCCTTTAACGGTACCTCCTGTCCCGATTTTAAGTGTGATAGATAGATAGATAGATAGATAGATAGATAGATATCTAACTATCTATCTATGCAAATATGGGCTCAAAAAATAATACAATTCACATTAAATATAAAGTATTGATCCAAAATGTTACACATAGCTATATAAACATTATTTTAAACATACAAGTTATTCATCACTTTTAGTATACATTTGCAACTTTATTGACTTGATTTATTTGACTTGATTTCTTGGGGGCTTAGGGGGACAGTGGCAACTTACACATAGCTGCAGTTTATCCCAACCTCCTAAGCATGTGCAAGTTGGTAATCCCCTATTGTCTTTTATTCTTATACATGCGCAGTACATTTTTGGGAAGGGGCTAGGTGTATAAGGCTACTGCCCGTGTAGAATATGTAAACTATTGTCTAGAGCAAGCTAGGGGCCCTCTTATCTGCAAATAATTATTTTTTATATAAATGTCATCCGATCACCCTATGGGTCATCTGACAACTGCATATATTTTAGGCTTTTTTATTGACTATCGTGGGGTATATAGAGCTGTGCAAAGAGGGCACCAAATTATTTTGCACCAGGGCTTCACTCACTAGCTCCACCGCTGATGAAAAATCGAGTGAAAGATAAAATCAATTTGTGCTAAATTTTCAGTTTCTTGATAACAGCCTACAGTTTTTGGGGCATTTCTAGGGACAAATTGGTTACCAAATCCACAATTACTGTAGCCATTTTGCCAGGTAGCTTGGACCCCTGAGAGTAATTGCCAAGCAATTGAAGATATATATCTTCTTTAATAACAATGTGATAGAATAGTTTTAGATTTCTTTATAAGAAAACATGCCCATATGCATGCTAGACCTAATCAATTAAAATGAGGAGAAATGGACAACAGTTTAAATATGTTACTAAAAATGGTGTCAAAATAAGTAACATTTAAAATGTAAACTATGCAAGTACTGCTTTTTTCCTGCATTCTATTACTGTTTTTACACTCTAGACCCAAATTCAAATTTGAGTGCACTTGTTCTGCAAAATAAATATAAATATATATCCAAATAAAATAAAAAAATAGTATGTCTCAATACTTTTGTTCAAAAAACCTGAGAACTAACCAGACACCAAAGTGGCAAAAGTAGGTTGATTTTATTTTTTTCTATCAAATTAAAAGAAAGCAGTTGGACACATAGAAAGAATAAAAAAAAAAAAAACAGTACTATAATGTTTGTATGTACAAAGGTCCTGTGTTGTGATGCGTCTGTGGGCAATGAAGCATCACCATCTGCTTTATATAGAAATGCACATGCCCAGTACTAGGAATCAAGTCCATTTAAACTAAATATCTATTGAAAATTATGTATTCAGTTTAAAAAATACAGTATGTCTGTTGATAATTAACATATACTTTTAAGGCTGATTCATGTAATGCTAAAGCGGCTGTTCAGGTTATTTGGCTACTTGGTAATGTCTCATCTAACTTCGCTATAAGAATCTAAAATTTTAAGTTATTACTTCCTCTGCCTCCTTTATTCAATAATTGAAGTTTTGAGATATCAAGCACATAAAGTGATATGTAAGTGAGTTGGATTGCGAATGCATCTAATAGAGGAGAATTAGCAGTGTATGAAAACATTTTTTGCATAAAAATATCCCAAACGAAACAATAATTAGCTTACGTTGAAGTTACCAAAATTTCCTATGTTTTTTTGGAGTTTGCATGTGAATGTGTACACCCCTTGAAAATCCCACATTCAAATTCAGAATCAGGCTAATACTTTGTATCATTCTTCACCGCAGTGGCTTCTGGCATGCTCAGTACAAGAACTGCAACAGTTACTTCCTGTGTTCTGTACCAGAAAGGTCAAAATATGTACCCTGCTGTATTTCCTGTGTGTACCCACCTTATGTAAGTGTCCTGTGGGTGTGAACAACTGGATTTGATTTTTGTGCAAATAACTTTTGTAAGTAAACTTAACTTTTCTACATAACACTTGTTTTCATACACTACTAATTCCTCTATCAGATGCATTCATAATCCAGCTCAGTTACATATGCCTTTAATATTTGATGATATTCTGAAAGCAATTATATGTTAGTTGACTAGGGAAATATACATTAAACATAGATTTTTAAGGCCAATTGACATTATTTTATACATTTTATTTTTGATAATTGAATCTTCTTCTGGGTTCCCATTTAACATCATCTTATACTTCACACATTCTGCTGACAATATCATGTTTTAGATTGATTGATTTTACCTGTATCATAAAGCATCATGAGAAACATTAAAATGGTCAAATTAAATATAAAATAAATGTAAAAAAGTTAAATATCTATTGAAAGGCATAAATATTTTTACAACTCACATACTTCAACAAACATAATCAATGTGCGCCATAGTTGTCTATGGTTAGTTTTGGAATTTATATGATAATTTGTGTATTTAATTTCAGCATCTGATGAGCAAGAGTGCAAAGTGTCTTTCCCAAACAAATCATCGATTCTCCAAAGACCCACGGTCTAATATTTTCCCCTTGCATATGAGTGACAAATACAGATGTGTTCAGTATACCAGTCATGCATTGTGTATTTACACTGTAATCATTAGGAGATTCCACTAAATTAAACTTCAGGGCTAACAGCTGCAAAGCAACTTCCACTGCCCCTTCCATATTTAAGATACACAGGCCCCTATTTAATATACTGTAAGACTGTCTTCTCTTTGCTCACAGCAAGGGGAAGAAGACAGCTTCATAGCATGCTTAATAGAGGCCATAATGTGAGGATAATCAAACCCAATGAAGGGCAAACCCTGTGCTTTGTAATACAACAGCATGTGATATCCCAGCCATCAGGGCTAATCATTTAAATTGGCAGTAACTCTTTGTTGCCAAGGTGGGCTGCAATGTAATAGGGGGAGATCCACTGATGAGCTATCAAGCAGCAGAAGGGTTATGGGCAAAGCCATCCCTGCTCTTTTTATCAGATACCAATCTTTGGAAAGGCTCCATATTGAGATTTTTTTCTTTCTTTCATATTATTTACAGGCAAAGCCTCCCATCATATTTATTTTCAGGCTCTCCGCAGATGTAACCTTGTAAACAGAAAGGTTTTCAACTCACTTTTATATTGGCAGACAATTCCTCATATTAAACTAAAAGAACAAGGTCACACTTTGTATAAAGTGTTTTGAATTTTGGCATTTTCTATAATCCCTTTAAAAAAACACACACAGGATGCTTAAATTAACAGGTAAGTTTACACTATATGAAAATCAATAATAACATTTCTAATAAATTGCAGACTGACCATAAAAATTTAGTATAGATTTTAAAATTATATATTGAAATGTATTATAAAACTTCAACGTATTTACACTGGTTGCATTTTAATAGTTGTTATAATTTTTCTTAATTTTTTTTTTTTCTAATATATACTTGTTTTTGTTGTGGGAACAGCATGACATACATACTCCAGCTGCTCTAATTAGATGACGGGGCTGATTGTCAACCAAAGTGTGAAAAGACAAAGGGCCTCATTGTATTAGGTGCGAAACATGATGAGTTTCGCATGAAAAACCTTGCGCCATAAGTAATTGGAATTACAGTGCAATTCTTTGTCCATAAGTTATAATAAGTGAGTGAAAATCTAGAGGGCATTAGTAATATAAGCATATTTATATGTCAGAGACACCATTAGATAATATACAAGATAAGATCAAAAATGGTGGGACAATCTGCACATCAAAATCAAAATTTTCTAATTTGGTTCAATTTAAACTTTAAAATAAGTTTAAATTTTACTTAATCCCTAAACTCAACATTTGCATTATATACTTCATTATCTGAAAATGTTCATCATTTCTCTTGGATTTTAAATGTGACATGCTGAGCAAAATGGTCTAAAGAGCACTGGAGTAACACTTTGACTTTTGTAAAATTTTATAAATCATTTAATTATTTAAAAAAAAAAAATAGTTATAATAATGTTTGACTATCATATGTGGACAGAATTGAAAATTATTAGGTTAATGAGTATAATGATAAATGGCAATTAAAGCATGTTAACCAATTAATAACAGCCACATTACAACTTTCTAGTACTTAAATAAAATCTTTATGTCAAAGTTAATTTGTGTTAACATATTTAAAAGCCATTTCTTGGCTAATAGAATGCCACATATAATAATTCCTCCTGTAAAAAAAATGAGTATAATGTATGTGATTGATGGCAATTAAAGCGTGTTAACCAATTAATAACAGTAATATCTACAAAACTTTCTAAAACTTAAACAAAAGCTTTATGTCAATGTTAATATGTGTTAACATATTTAAAAGCCATTTCTTGGTTTATAGAATCCCACATATAGTAATCCCTCCAGTAAAAAAGATAACTGTAAAAAGTATTTAATAATAACAATATGAAAGTTACAATACATTTGGGGTTAAATGTGTAAATTTACTGTTCGATATTTATTTTAAAATAAATATTGAGGAGTTACGGAAGATATATTCCACAAAAAAAAAATTTCCACCAAAAAATGTATAAATAAAAATTTCTATATAAAAAGTAGTGGACTTTTGAGTGTGATTATGCCCCCTAGTAACATCCACTGGTTGCTGGCCTGTGAACATCATTGCAACAAGCTATTGTATACTATGGTCGTGTGCACTTGGGATTTCTGGCATATAATTTTGGCACTGAGATGAAATGGATATCATTACCAGAATACCTTTTTGTAATAACATTCAATAGCCTTGTAAAAGTGCATTCCTTTTCTTTGCATACATCTGTCTGGGTTTTATGTGTGATGAGGTGAAAACATTACCTGTATGTAACTTGAGAGGAGAAATGGATGGTTTGCACATGATTAGGAAACTAAAGTACTTGAGATAAAAAAAAAACATAATGCTGAGGATTTTATTTCTATATTCATTTCACTGGGAATTCAAAATATGTGTCATGAAATACAAACCTTGGTAAAACAAGCAGATTAGCTAAAAAAACATTTTGGTATGCCAGGTACCTAAGTCTATAATGAGATGTATAATAGAACATATTATTAGGAGTGAAATCTAAAATATGTAAAAAAGTGTAAACACAAGTAATCTGAAAGTATATATATGACGAACATGTACCTAAAGGTACTTATCAATATTTTACTAAATATTATAAGCTAGTAAATTCAAATATTAGTTTAATTATCAATTAATTACTAAAATATGTGCATATATGTATTCATAGATATACAAGCACCCACAGATTTATGTCATGAAACAGCAGCATTTATTAGTAAGTATGCATTTAGATTGCATCAGTGCAATAAGTTATATTTGTGTGTACATATTATATATTTATAATATATATATAAATTTATATAAATATATATAAATATATAAATATATATATATATATATATATATATATAAAAATATATATATACAAGTGAGTGTGTATATATATCAAAGTATGAGTGTGCTACGCAGAAGCTTCTTCCACAATAGAACAAGAGAACCACAGAGCCTTTAATATAATATCCTTAACTTCAAACGAGTGGGCCTCACTTGTGAGAGAGCAGGGTTTATTGAACGCCTGATTATTTTATACAACATTTACGACTCTACATTTTATAGCATTTTGCTTTATTCTCTCAACCATATCCTGGAATAAATTTTGCAAAGTTCAAAAAAAGATATAAAAAAAGATATAAGACAAGGGTTCCCAAATATTGTGGATCACAGAAGATATTTTATTAAGCATAAAGATTAAAACAGGAATTTGAGAAGATTTGTTTATATATTTTAATTTGGGGTGGTTCAATATCATTTAGCTCCCCTTGGTACAGACCTCAATGTTTTTTTCGTGAAGGTGATAATGCCCTGTCCACCATTCGTTTGTCTACTTTAACATGCTACTGTATGTTGATCTGCAGGTTTCCCAACAGCTGCCATCCAACTTTCCCCACACTTCCCCCAGCAATTACTTCAACAATGCTTGGTCCCAGAATGAATGTAATTTGGTCTTCAGAAAAGCTCAAGTCTCGGTCTCCAGAGACTAAGAGCCAACTACATGTTTGCAGTGGTTAAACGGAGACCACCAAACTAATTTCCTCAACATCTCAGGACTTCATATCTTTTATCTCTTCACGCCTCCCTGGTCTCCTTTATCTTAATATTTCGTTTATAACCCAAACTTTACCTTACTGCTGAAAACCCAGTTTTGCAATCAGCTATGTAAATGTGAACCAGAGGGTAAAGCCAAATTTGCATCTACATAGCAAATCAGTTTTAGATTTTAACGTTTATAATTTAGTATCATCTTTAGAGTTTTACTCTTTGGACAAAACATGTTATGAAAGTGCCCTGGGAAGTAGTGCAATTAACTTTAAAAATAGCTAAGTCCCTCTGGGATTCTGAATGAAACCTCACTCCATTTCATATTCCCACTGCATTTATATCTACGGAAATATACTACTTTTATATGGATATAATAGAATATTCATTACCTCGAGTCATCTTAACACCAATTCAGTTCCACTAAACTGTCACAAGAAATTCGACTTCATACACAATATAATTAAAGGGCTCTGTACTGTAATATATATATATATATATATATATATATATATATATATATATATATATATTACTGTGAGAATGTAAATAAAAACTATTTAAGAAGCTCAGGAATTTCTTCTCGCAAAAGTCACAAACTCATTTGTTATTGAAATACAATTATTCTAAGAAAAAAAAATTGGCACTGTTCTCACAGCAACTGTGTAATCCTTTGGCTTCAGATATATGCAAATTAGTCAAATATGAAATATTAATACATTAAGCAATGTCAGTATAGACACTGAGCATAAAATGCAACATTATTCCCAAGCAAGTTTGTTTTTTCTCCTTGTGGTAGCTGTGAACATACTGAGCAATATTTTAAGGCATGCTAAAATGGTGGTAAATTAATAAAAAAAATACAAAAAATCATGTAGGTTGTATTTTAAAATATAATGTATAACATGCAATGACAATAAGATTTTTGTAAGTTTATGACTTACCAAAACCCTTTTTTGATGGAAAATTCAAGAGCGAGATATCTAACAATATGGTGTTATTGGGTAAATTGGCAATAGCTATAATTTTGAAGATGTCGCCCATGTGCTGGACTCCTCAGATACCTTTTCATTGAAGTTCAGGCTGGTAAAGTTTAGAGCTCACCAGGATAAAGGACCAAAGAGTCGCTTGGTGAATCCTAAAGTCCACACTGTGCTGTAGTCTAAAGCAGCATTGTTACGTTGCCCTTCACCCACATCAACCTGCCTCTCAATGTACAGATATATGAAATCCTAAGGAGAGACAAAAAAAAATCTCCAAAGACAACATAGTCCTAAAACATTATTTTTTTTACAGTAAACATAGTAAATTAGAAACACATTTATACTGAAACAGGAAGCAAACTATTCTTCTGCACAATTTCCTGCCAGATCAGTTGGAAAGGTATTTAAAGCCATTAGATCTTTATGTTGCCCCCAAGAACGTAGCACACAAAAAAATAAACTTTGAAGATGTTTCCATATATTATTATTTTCCAACGCTACTAGCCATCAAAGATTAATCTAAATAAACTAAATCTGTAACCGATTTAATTTTTTTTTTTTTTCTGGAAAATAACGAGGCTGGAATAAGTTTTAGACTAGCACATGTGAAGATGGTTAACTTACTAAAGGGCTATAATCAATATCAGAACATAGCATGGAAAGTGGAAAGGAGGTTTTTATGCATAGAGTTAAGAAATAAGAAATATTGATAGATTAATAAGAAATGGTCTGCTGATCCTGCAAAATCAAAGGCTGCAATTTTTCAAAGACTCTTGTCTGAAAATATGATCCAAAAAAAAAAGCTCCACAATGCAAAAATAGACAAAAATACAATGGAATAGAATGCCATTTTTTTCATACAGCAATATTACACTCTATTAGTAACTGGAAGTAATTGATAATTAATCCCAAAAGTTTCCTAAAAATGAATTATATCAGCCCTGCTAAATCAGTTCTGGTGCAT
>CM050163.1:539734538-539747038 GCA_027410445.1 Discoglossus pictus | reverse complement strand
TATATATATAAGAATTCAGCCTATCTGCATGATCAAATAATCAGTTTTGTAAATCATCCCTTATTGTGAGAATTTTTTTATTTTATTTATTATTTATTTATTTTATTATTTATTTATTTATTTTATTTATTTATAATTTTTGTATTTATTTTCTTAGTTATTATTCATTTATTTATTTATTATCTCAATTACAATAAAATTATTTTTATCATTACTATTATTAATAATAATATTATATTTGCAGAGCGCCAGCAGATTCCATAGCGCTAACATCTGAATGTGGCATATAAACTGCAGACATATAAAACCTAGACCAGACAAAATAGGTAAAAGGTGTCTAGCAGTTGCTAAATATAAACAGATGTAACCGTAATGTGCACGTGTGCACGAGACTTTCAGTAACTCCTTTCATTGGACTATTATACAGTTATGTTTATATGTAAAGGTGTACTAATGGGCAGAAATGTGCCAGATCTTGGAATGTAAATACTTAAATTGTATTTATTTATTTCTTATTCCAGTTATTTTCTACAGGACCGAAATTTAGAAATTTTGATTTAAAGAAGCGCGGATGTTAAATAAATTAAAAATAGATTATATGCTTGGACTGGTTGGAAAATTGCCCTAAGAAATTATTTTATAGTAAGCTAGTGGCTGTGTATGGCAACTAATGTGCAGGACTTTTTTTTTTACTGTTTAGTGGAATATTGTGCACATAAATCGCTAAACACTGCTATGAATGTATCACTTGCTCATATTGGTCTCATTAATAACGTCTAGTCAAACTTAATGCATATACACTTTTTTTTGGTTAAACAAGCACTGCTATCCAATAATTTGGTGACTTTTTTAATGAACAGAGAAACATATGTGAAATAACATTTACCTTAGAAAGTCAGACATTTGCACAGTAAAGTGCCAGAGCTGCTTAGGTTATGTGTTTTTCATATCTGAATGCAGCCCCCTGTTCTGTTAAGCCATAAATACCACCTGCACCATTTCTCTCCCCCCCCCAAATAATTTTCCCCTCATTTTAAAGTAACAGGTTTCATACTTTATGCACAGAAGGCTCACTTTACAACAATTCTTCATCATATGGAAGGAGCCTTCAAGTTTTAGATAACAAGAAATTAAATGTTTGTTTTCTCTTAAGAACATACATAAAAAATGCACTTTTTAATTTGCTTAGTTAAGACTATGAGTCTCATTCAATTGAGGCATCGTAAGTTAGTTAATGTTAGACTAATGTTAGGCCCGAGTTAAGGTGCTATTCAATTGGCTGGGCCCGCAAGTTAGGGGCCGATTGCGAAGTTCGGAAACCATTGCCGTCGGAAGTAGCATTTGGGGGCGTGGGAGCAAGCCTGTAACTCCCGATCCAGAAACAGCCAATGGAAACAGAGATCATAATCATGATCAACCTCCGAGCCTGTAACTCGTAAGTGAAGGCCGTAGGGCTTTGACATCCAACCTCCATTTTCAAAGTCCTACGGGCTTCAACCTCCAAGCCCATAGGACTTTGAAGAAAATGGAAGCCTGTAGGACTTAACATTAATTGCCGTGCTCGATAGAACACGAAAATTAAACATGAAATAAAGTACTGGAGAAGGTTGTGCTATTAATTCTAATACCTAACATCAATTTCACTCTTCATAAAAGTACAGTTTACGCTTTTTTATTTGCTTCTAAAGTGCTGGGATTTGTCATTAAGCACTTTGCGAGACCTCCTTGGTACCAGTGACTTGTGGTTAGATATTTGCGGGCTTGACGAAGTGGTTAGGAAGGGGGAATCGGAGCAATTGAAATTTTAGCCTTCGGGACTCTTGCGGCCGTAAAAGATCAAAGGCTTGGAGGGCATTAACTTGCGATTTTACCAATCGTAATGGATCGCAGCTCACAGCATGTAACTCGATCTGAGCCCGCAAACGGAAGCCAATTGAATAGCAAAATAACTTATGACCTCCACTTGAGAGGCAAGATCTCAAAATCGCAGCAATTGAATGAGCTCTATGAATGCGGCAAACCACACATATAATAATCTAAAATATATAATTTTGATAACACTATATAAGGTCTTATTTTTATTCAAAACAAAATGAATTAATAAAATTACCGTATTTTTCGCCGTATAAGACGCACTTTTTCTTCCCCAAAACTGGGGGAGGAAAGTTGGTGCGTCTTATACGGCGAATATACCTTTTCAAACTGCCTCTGTCCTCTTGATCTCACCCCAGCGGTTCCTACCAGCATCGCGTTGGCCGGTGCGTCCTAGTGACGTCACACACGCAACGCTGCAGTACACGAGGAGTGCTGGTAGGAAGCGCTGGGGTGAGATCAAGATGGCAGAGATCAGAAGAAAGGTGAGGATCAGGAGGGTCAGGGAGGGTCAGGGAGGGTCAAGGGCTCCCAAATGCTCCCAAATGCTGCAGTATATGTATGTGTGGTACTTGTGGGCCTCATGGTGAGCACTTTTGTTGCTCATTGCTCATTGCGAGCCTCTCATCCCCCTCTACTTTACTGGCCTCCCAAAACTGCAGTGTTTGTATAAATAAGTGAGATATTTTTTATGTTCAAAGGCGTAATATTTCGGGATGCTCACGGACTTCACATAATTAGTACACTGTTTGAATATATGGACTGCATCAGTCTCAGGGTGACACCTACACAGGTTTAGCTAAACAACAAAGTAATCATCCTCTAGAACAGGTATAGATAATTTTGAGTTTGGGTCATTCTTGGTGTCCATTATATTGCCTCCTGTTCTTTCCCCCCTCCCAAAAACATTTTATTATGATTATGACTGGATACCAACATTCCTACATTACTCTTCAGTTTTCTCCAGACCAATGAGTTATTAATCCAATTTCCTCTTCCATTCCACATTTCCAAAATCAATGTAGACAGATGGATTATACTCTTTCCTTTTTGTGGCTAACCAGTTAGACACCATGCCCAGAATGTTTTCTGTAATATCCTTGCATATTCTATACCATGTCAATGGGGATGTTCGGAAACTGAAGTTTTGCTAAAAATACATTTTAAAAATGCTCAGTCATCAGGGTGGTGACTTAAAGGCACACACCCTGATGGAAACTGTTAAACAAACTGAAATGTAAGCTTTTTATGTTCATTTTATATCTAGTTGGAGTACCTTATATCTGAGCCTTAAATTCAGATCTGCCACACTGATTTAAAACCTAAATATTTCAAAAACCATTATCATAATTGAAAACTTAGGTAGAAGTTTAATTCAGCTAGAATGACCATTGTTTGTTGACTTGTACCATCTTCATCACGATTAACCCAGTAGAACATCTTATATTAGGAAACATTAACTTGAGGAAACACATAGAGCTAAATTTACCAACTGAAGACATTGAATGCCCATAACTCACAATATCAGGCATTGTGGTAAATGTTGTGTTCACTAGTCTTTCTAACAAGATTACAGTTGTGAATTCCAAGCTGTATCGATTTTGTAACATCTACTTTCTTTTACCTTTTATTCCAGATCTCCAATACATATATCTGAACTCAAACATGGAAGATATTACAGATAGTTTAAATAATGTTTATATAGATAGCAAAAGACACAACAGAGTTCCCTATTATTGTGCACAACATATATTAACTCAAAAAAGAACTAAAACATTTTTTTTTATAAAACTTAGCTTTTAATAAATAGTTAAAAAGAATTGTCTTTAAAAATATGCAGAGGCAGGGTGTGCAATTTTGAGTCACTAAATTTCAATTAATAAATCCAGATATTGAAAAAGGGGGATAGATACCAAGTGCATAAATATATACAAATTGTCTAAAAAGTACTAAATCAATAAGTGCCAAAAGTGCATAAAGTACTAATATTTGATAATATAGAACCAAAAAATAATTTTTCGGTTCTAAAAAAGTGCTAAAGTTGATATGTGAAGATTAGTATGTATTTAATACAGGGGTAAAGGTTCCCTTATATCTGGAATGAATATAATGTCACCTATTAAATACTGTATATCCTAAAAAATTCCCCAATATATGGGGTTATTTAGGTTGAAATAAAGTGACTAGTGCAATTGCATAGGATAATAGTTCATTAGTTCCTCGGTGTAGTTAAATAGTATAATAAAGGACTTAGAGCTCTGTTTTTTATAAGCTCCGTCTTTTATAAGTATATATCAAGGTTAGGACCGGATATTATTCTTAGCTAAATAGCTAGAGCGACTAGAGAGACTCCTATCTTATTGTATTCACTACTATGGTGAAATACTGTTTAGGAGCTCCTACACTGCGTGCCACAAGGTTGAGACGCCTAGCTATGACGTCATCAGCCTGCGTGTACGCGCCTGCGTCTGACCCGACTCACGTTTCTGGATTTATTTATTTTTTGAGTTAATATAGGTTGTGCACAATAATAGGGAACTCTGTTGTGTCTTTTGCTATATATCATTATATCATCCCTATTAGTTCAGTTTACTTGCCCAACCTTGAGCTACTTCTTTGACTAATGTTTAGATAGACACTGATATTTCCATCTTTGTGACAGAGGGGGTTATTTCTCAAAGGGTTTCAAAAGAAAAGTTAAGAGTGGGGTTAAAATTTAGATTTATATATAAAATGTAACTCTTAGGCGACCTGAGCTCAACACCCATAATATCATATTCAGTCTTCACAATTAAGACGACAATGTGTACTGGACACCAGAATATAATTTCACAGACTAAACAAAATATAAATATTAAGGACTACTGTAGTTTAGTAAAAAGTTCACATGCTAAAGGAAGTATGTGACAAAATAACAACATTGGCAGGCATGCAAGATAGGAACATAAAAATATTGTATATTGTTTAGATGACTGTGACATGGGTGACTCCATCATAGACTTGTAGTCCCTCTCTAATTTGAGTGGGAGGGATATTCTACATGGCCTTACTGAGTTATAAAGGCATAATCAGTTTATTCTCTGTGCAAACTAGCTTTGCAACAATATTGGGGCAAATATTGTAACACTAATCCAAGTTTGTTGGGGCAATTCACTGAATGAATTATTGAACTTTATGGGGAATATTGTTTACTTGAGCTCCATTTGATTTACTAAAACTCAGGAATTATAATTAGGTTCATGATCAGGCACTGTAATGCCCAATGTAGTATTACATATCCACCACTGTACACACTGTAAACAGAGTAGCTTGTGCGTGCTTTAGGAGTCAAGCGCGTTTTCCTTCGGCATAGGTGCAATTGCATGTAAAAAAACCTGATGCTAACTATAGATTCTGTTTAGATTCCGCTCATGTGACATCAAAGCCGCAATAGTGGCCGGCAAAGAATAAAAGTTGCCCTTACGATGTATAATAAGCACCAACCTGGCAAAATAGCACCACTTATTAATATTTTAACTATACAATGAAATTGATTAAAAAGTCATATTATAAAAATTACATTTACAAAGTTCATGTCACATAATATACAATTTTTTTTATCATTTATATTAATATTTAATATTTCCTTAAACCAGGATTAATTTTAGTTACCATAAGCGTGAATGTGTAAATAGTTGTATATCGGTCATATAATTTTATTTTCATATTAAATTAACTGCTATCATAGTTTGACACAAAAGCAAGTTTTGTGTTTAGTAAATTTGGAGAACTTTCAGCAGAATTGGGGCCTCATTCTATTATCGGCCGTAAATCGGCCGTAAGGCTGCGATTCCTTGCGGGGGTTCAGTTAACTCGCGATTCTATTATACGGCCCCGCAAGGATCTCCTTTTACGGCCGGCCGCATATCTTGGAACCGGCCGTAAGCTGTGAAATATAAAAACTCAAAAATAAATTCAAGCCTGCACTGTACAGCTCTGTAAATGCTAGGGATCATATTGGGGGACATGAGGATTAAAAGGAACCCACTCTCAAGCTTGCACATCTGCCCAAACCCGAGTTCAAATTAACTGTTTATTTTCCGGCTGCGGCGTGGGTGTGTCTGAGGTGCTCCAAGCACTCTGGACTTTTTACATGGATATTTTACGGATATTAAAAATAAAATATTTTACGGATTTGAGTACAGGATAATTATGTGCTATTTATTCTAACACCTAAAATCCCTTTATAGTCTTCTCAAAGTGCAGGATGGCTTTATTTGAGCTATTTTATGTGCTTAATTGGTGCTAGCGAGACCTCTTTCCTGCAAGTAAGCTGCGGCTCGCTTTTAGCCTTGCAGAGAGGTTTCCCGGAGCAATTGAATTGCAAAACTCTTGCGGCCGTTTTAGATCAAAGGCTTTCCTCTGGCGCGAGCGGCCGCAAGAGATAGCAAGGCACCGGCCGCAAGCCTGCCGGAATCCCCGGCCATAAGGGAATAGAATAGCCGAATAGCTTGCGGCCGGTCCTTGCGGCCCCGCAACGGCTGCGGCCGCTAATAGAATGAGGCCCTTAGCCTTTAGTAAATTGCTAGATGAGCTGAGATGCTGGATTGCAGGTTAACACCAGCTATCGTGGATATATTTGTACCCACGAACCATTGATAAATTCCCCCAATTGATGCAAAGCTGCATTTCCACAGTATTAAAAGCTTGTTTAAACACTTGATGGACTTAAAAAAAAAGACAAAAAGTTTGTAAGTATGGTATTGCATCAACACTGCTCAAGAAGAAAAAAAAGGATTAAAACCTGCTTTATTAAATATATACCAGAAAAGGCTAGGGTTCCAGGTTTCTTAAATATCATAAGGTCATATAGGTGTATCTTCTATCTAGATGAACTAAGATTCTTCTTGTCTGACAAAGAGCAAGTATCATCACAGCCTTCACAGTAGTCACTAAGCTATATCCCCATTTCTTTCTCAAGACTTTACAAACCTTCGCCAGTGAGGATGTTGGCGTTGCATATAAAATACTAGCCAGGATGCCGTTCATGCCAATCGTTAAGTGCTCTGTTAAATCACATTGAGGCCGCTAAGTGCCTGTTCCCAAAATAATAAGTAACAATAAAATGATATATTCACCATGTGAATATAATATACACCATCGGCAGGTGCAAAATAATTATATCTGCAATTTGCCTGTGATCTTGTAAAAATATTTTCACCCTTCAACCTCAATTGTAATACAAATCAAGGGGCGTGTGGTGTATATAATTAAGTAATATGCATTTGCAAATAATTTGTATTATAATACGTGGTGAATACACAAGTCTACTGTAATTAATGAATGAAAAGTATTGTCTGGTGCACCTGGGCATTAGCATTTACCCCTTGCTGCACATGCTCATTTACAATCAAGAAAGTGGGTAAAGAGTTACATAGGCAGTTTTAGTAAATACAGAAGACTCTCAGTTAATCAGAACTCAAGCAACCAGAAAAAAAGTAATAATACTGTAATTGAAATAAAAATTTAATTTTACAGGACTCAACAAATGCCAGGAGCCAGGTTGTCATGTCACAAAATGCTTATAGGCACCTGGAAGCAGCCAGGCATGAGTGACTGAGCCAGGGCAGTGTTGGGGTTACATTCCCCGGGTTCAGCACCGCACCCTCCAGCCGAACGTACCTGTGTGTAAGTGAGGAGTGAAAGCTGCTGCTGCTAGAACAGCCCACACTGACAAATGTACTTAGCAGAGCATCCTATGTGCAGCTAATCTAGGCCTCTTTTTTTGGTTAACTCGCAAGCAACCAGAAACTACATTTATCCGGCATCTACCAATCCCCGTGGGTGCCGGATAACCGAGAATCTACTGTACTGAGATATATTTATCAGATGCGTAAAAAGTGTGTTTAGGTATCAAAAAATATTCCAACTGCCTTCTGCTTATATATCAAATATAGATACATGTTAAAAGGACATGCAATTAAGAGACCATGTGCTAAAAATTACAAAAACTTTTTGAATGAAAAAATATTAAAGGTATATGGCAGTTTCTAATCTAACAAATGCTGCTTAGATCAAAAACATACATTACATTGATTTATTATATATATATATATATATATATATATATATATATATACATATATACAGATTTATTTTATTTTAGGGGTTTCCACACACCCCCAGAGATGCCCAAATAGGCACCCCTTACTAACCAATAGAAACACTGCATTCAAGTATGTTTTTTTTAGCCTATACTAACTTTCCAGTCAGTAGCAGCCCAATTGAAAATAACAGGAAATGCAAAGAGCTTTCTAGTCTGTATATCTCATTGGCTGGCAGAGGGCAATTAGATTTTTAAACATTTCTCAAATTGAACTATTGTAGCTGCTTGATGTCCACACATATATATCTGATATGCTTCCACTGTATACCCTTCTATTTTAATATGCCTGCTAAACCTATTTTATTTGATTATGTTAATATTTTTTCATTATTTCCCTTTTTATTTTTTTAAAAATGTTTAAATGTTTTGTCTAATGCTTGATTGAAAATGTATTAAAAAGTTATAATAAAAAATATACAATATTGTTTAATTGAGAAATAAGTTGATTAAAACTAATTATTCTTATGTTTTGTAGCCTATTTATCAAATATCTGGTAAATATTTACCAATATTTTTGTCAATTAAAAGTAATTTTCATTGAGGATTGTTAATTAAATACCTTGCAAGCAACTTATTTTCAATTATCCCAAATTATAAAAGCAAGGACATTTTGTTGATATTATTTGTCAAATATAAAGTGAAGCATTAATTACCAGTGTCCCTCCATGGATGATTCTGATTATTTCTAAAAAAAAAAATATGACCTCAATCCGTGGTGAACACTTGAGAGTCATTTCCTGGATGGTCAGAACTACTGGACTGTATTTACCTGTATTTACCTGCCCAAAGAGACCATTCTGCACTAAGTAGCTGAATAGCTATAAATCTTAGAGCCTCTGATTAAATGCAATGGGCAATCATGTTAATAGGGCAGAGAATGTGAGACTAAGGGGCATTGCATCACATAACTAGCCATGCAGGCACCCTTGTTAGGAAAGCGTCCCTAGGCATCTATATAGCGTGCCTGTTAAGTAATGATGTTTAGTCGTTCAGTCGTGTCCGACTCTCTGTGACCCTATGGACCACAACACGTTAGGCACGTCTATTCGTTATGTCTCTGATTGAGCTTATCCATAAGGTTTTCTTGGCAAAGATACTGGAGTAGGCTGCCAGTTCTTTCTCCAGTTGACCGCAATTTGTCTGCTATGGCCTGCCCATCTTGGGTGATCTTACCTGGTATAGCTTTCAGCTTCACTGAAATACACAAGCCCCTTCACCATGACAAGGTAGCGATCCAGAAGGGGATATTAACTAAAACAGCTTTGATTGTCCCCTAAATAAATGCATTATATTGTACCAGCCTATCCAATGTCACTGTGCAAAATGCAAGTCTACTGAGAAGTTTAGTACTTTGGTTCTCTTTATTCACCCATTAATGGGCAGACAGCTAAGGGATCATACATCCATTATATTGTAAGTTTGTGAGTTTTCAATCTTGTAAGGTTGCTTTAGGGAAAGCAAAATTTTAGCTCAAAGACAGTGCCCTCCATTCTTTTTTTTATATGTATAAATTATGGTATTTTGCCCTGTACAGCGCTACGGAATATGTTGGTGCGTTACAAATAAAGGATAATAATAATAATAATTGTGCTTCACAAACGTGCAAAATGATCACATCTACTGCCAACAGACAAATTATTTACATATACATCTTGCTTGTATTTATAAGATCAGATATTAAAATGTAAAAATTTTTCATGTTAAACAAGAAATACAAAGGTTAATACATTGGATTTTGATTTTCACTGCAAAAGTATATCAGGACCCAGCACAAGGTGTGGAGACAAACTGTCCGCAGCTCACGATCCCAAATTGAAATCCTACCAGTTATTTTAAAGCTGAGATGCTTTTTTATAGGACACCTTTAATACCTTAACAAGTTACTTTAAATATGCATTGATGATTGAATTCACTTTCAAAGATATGAGTATCAGCATTTGCAGCTGAGATAATAAAATCCACCCTGAAAAGGTCATCAAAGGAAAATAATTTTTTGACAGAGACAGGTCTAAAGGGCTTTAAGATTGATCTGAATAGATAAGAGGCCAAAATACTCATTTATATGCTGCCCCCACAGCGAACACTCGTTGCCAACTTTTAAAGCAACAAGGCTCCACCCAATAGAGAGCATTGTGTTGATACAACTTTGCACCTGAATATTTCCTGGTAGATAAAGTCACCTCCCCAATTGATTTTATTGTAGACGGAGACCAGGAGCATTGATTTTGTTCTTTGAATGTGGGGGTATATTTATTAAGCAGGGCAACGTGGAGACAAGTGGAGAAAAAGAAGAATTAAAATAGCTCCACTTCATATGTTTTCTATGGAGCCTATTATGATCAATAGATCCTATATTTTATTTAATGGAAATGGGGATTTGTTATTAGTTTATTAGTTCAGTGTGGGAACTAATAAATATATATGGCTGGGTATTAATTTATTAATAGTCAACTGATGAGCAATTAAAATGCTAGTTCCGGTTGGTAGAGCATTACAATGGTCCTTTAAATACATTTAATCAAAAGGAGAATTAAACTAAACATGCCATTGTTACTTACTGAGATGTCACAATTTTAGAAACTTCTTGGCCACTCCATGATCTTGATCCAACCACTTACAGATGTTTCCCTCCATCCGACTATGTAAATCTCTTCTTAAATAATATAATTTGTCCAGACAATACTTATACTTAAATGCAATTTTGCAGAAATAGATACCAACAAATATAATAAAACGGAGCAGTTTTTCAGTTGGTGGTCACTACAATGTTGCTCTAGTAATTTGTGGTTTGTTAAATCATACTTTTGTGGCTTGGTTTGCCATGTTAGACATCTTCTATTTTTATGTATCCCATATTTCACATTGTTCACTTAAAAAACAATTTCTATGTATTTCTAAGCACTTATATAGTATACACAACTGAGGCTGCTTTGGGCTTCCATTTATACTGTTTGTGTATCTCTCTCCATGGGTACAAAGTGGTGCATTAAAGAGGACAATATTAATTTACCATGGGAAAAATTGGCATAGCAGCTTCACATAGGCTTCTGAGAAGGCTCAGTCAATCAACACTTGAGAAACCTCAAGTGCACCAAGGGTAGCGATACCCAAGGGACTAAATCATTTGTTTAGCAAAGAAGACAGGAAAACAGACCATTTATTAATTCATACTTACACCTAATATGTATGTGTATGTATATATATATATATATATATATATATATATGTAGATTGCAAATGATCTAGTTAAATTATGCATAAGAACATGATGCAAATATGATACTTCAGTGATCATTAAATATGACATGAAGGACGTTGTCCCTATATATTTTTATCTCCAACAATTTGCTCAGAAATAATTATTTTACAATTTCCCATTTTGACCTAACCACAGTTTATCCATGACTTAGCAATTGCAATTATTTTCCACAGAAGTAGGTGATTCACAGGCCATGTTGTGAAACGTTATGACACTTGAGTAAGAAGTCAAACAATATAAATGTATTGTATTGGTCTTCCTTGGCTTGTCCTTATGTATTCACATGTCTAGTATGCACAGCCCATTTGAGCAATCCCTTTCCACAGACAAAAAAATAACTTTAACTGGAGATTTCCCAGCAAGGTCATACATCAAAGGATGAAATAAACTCCCACCCCTCCTATTACTGGATATACTGGGAACGCCAGAGCATTACAAACTACATTATGAAAGATCAAGTTAGCTATTAAAGATGACGTAAATGGAGGTATATATTAATGTGCATATTTCCTCAATTCTATCAAATGTATCTAACTTCCCCTGATATAATACACTTTATGTAATTTTGTGCATATTAAACTATTGGGGTCTGTGCTAAGATTTCCCCTCTGTATGTATGTAAGCAAATAAATACACATATATATCCATGCAAAGGGAAAGGCAACATATACCGAAACATTATCATATGGAATATGGAAGGAAATATATAAAGAAAAAAATATTATTTAGAAGGAAGACCATTACCGATTTCATACACACACCTAACATATATATATATATATATATATATATATATCATGTGTGTTCACATTTGGCTGTCTAAAAATAAGTTAAAGAAAAATATTAAATGCTCAGAATTCAGAGAAATTATTGCACTGCACTCTGGGAAACTAGGTGGAGACATGCAAATGAGTCCAAAATGTATTTACTCTTTAATTCAATACCATTTAATACCTGGCAACTTTCAGTATATGTCTGCCATTATATGCATATAGTATAGGATGGATTATCCCTACCCACAGACAGTCACTGTTTTAATGTTAAATGGATCTCATGAGTACCTAAGTCATGATATATATATATATATATATATATATATATATATATATATTGACTTATGATAATAGAATGCTGCTTCTCAACTTTTGAGTCCCAATACTCAATACTATCTATAATACAACATCTCTCAAATACAGAGGGGTAAACATACAATTATAAAATATT